>CH001995.1:579946-678255 GCA_000149265.1 Ciona savignyi
AACGCATTAATTCCAGTCTCTTGTCAGCAACTACTTCTGCGACTTCGGGGGAAGGATCAGGGGGAAATGTATCCAAATAACGCTGAGCCCTGTACAAAATTACAAATAAATAAAATGCAGTTGCATGTACTACTGGGGTGTAAGTGATATTGTTCATGGTACATTAAAATTTTGGTTTCAATATTTTGTAATATATAGACAGAACCGATAATATGTAGATACCAATTTCTGCATAAATCCCTTTAATTTAAAATATAAGTGTCAACTTACTTTAAGCTTTTATGTGCTAATAAAACAAGTTCCTTACCAATGTTTTTCCATGCTTTTCATTACTTCCACTTGTGCCTGAGCAAGCATCGATGTGGTTACAGTGTCAAAATTGCTTATTTGTGCTATAATATCGCTATCGCATTGCAGCATCACTCCTACACAATATCAGCATTTTAGGGGATCACAATTTTCACATCAATTTTTTCTTACCTCCACCAGCCAAACGACCAAAAAACTTCTTCAAAATTTGTTGCGCCTTTTGCTGTCTGGAAAGTGAACTTTCAGAGCGCTTAAGCAGCTCGACAGCCTTCCAAAACAACAATGGGACCTCTGATTTTTGAAGCTTCATGTAACGTTTAAAGAATTCAAAGTGGACCTGGTCACGAAGCACTTCTGTCAGATTCCTGTACATACAACTTAAATTTATATTTGAGTATTGGAAATAAAATTGTATCATAATTTTTGCATGAATATTGTTGTAAGTTATCATGTGTTTGATACCTCGGTCTACCCGTGACAATATGTCATGTATTTAAAGATTTTCATTTTGCCGTTTTTTTAATTTTGCATATGTGCTCTTTGAAATACACTTAACTATATATATAGTTGGCAGAAAAAGTGGCTTATAAAAAACTCTATATACTAGAACTGTAAGGTCTGAATTTACAAAAGTTTTTTATAAGACTCAAATTGTGAGATTTACATATCTTACTTTGGTCTTTGTGGAGGTCGTTTCATGACCAAACCCTTTTTCCGTATCGGTCGCATGTACAGAGGCTGTTTCTCGATTTTATGCCTCTTTGGAATGATTCGTAGTATTCTGGAAAATTTAAATATTAAAAATTAGAGAATATTAACTGTACTTCGGATTGCCTTACGAGTATTTTGAATAGTCCACTCCTTTTTTCGGATATTCTTGGGCACTGAGTGATGCAATATCTTTCGAATCAATGTCTGGAACTGAAAACCACATTGAATTTTAAAGTATTTGTCTACTCTCAAAATAAGGAAAAATTACTTACAATAAACTTACATCTTGAATAAACTATCGGGGGAACAGAGGGAATTCCTCCTTCATCATCACTGCTCTCATCGCCAACGTACTCGGTGTAGTGAATATCAGATGTGACGTCATAACCTGTTGTCTTCATGAGGAGGCGGTAAGCACGTGATACCCTGTACCTCATTTGGCTATTGCCATGTTTGGATAAGCCACCAAGATTGCCAAGTTTGAGATTGGTCTCCAACTAGAATTAGCGTACTGATTGAGTGTTTTTTTTACTAAATAATAATCCCAATAATAACAATAAATAATAACCAAATAATTATGGTATATCTAGAAAACCATGTAAATTTTCCTTTTAACTAATCTAAACTTATATTTTATGTAATACATTAGGTTATATGATAGTTTATTTAAGCTTTATCCCCATAAAAAGTAAAATGTAAGTGCCATCACACCTAAACATTCATCTCACACATATACACAATTCATCCAATGCTTTAAATAAAAAAAATTTTCAATGAAAAGCAACACACCCTGTAATACAACCTATAAAATACACATTTTAATACTCCAGAGGTTTTAAAGCCTTGATATAAACATTCAGATTTATGAACTGCTTAATCAAATCACAGAAATCTCTCTTACCTCATCTGCCCCAAGAATAGGTGATGATGGTAGGCATGGATAGTTTAATATCGGGGGAACCAAATGTTCGATTGGGCAATTTGGAAAAGAATTTCTTCGCTTCAAAACTTCCCATCCTTCACTTATCTGCCAAAGTGAACATTTACTTCATGTTTACCCCATTGGGTCATTAAGTCATTTGTGTTTTTTTTTTCTCATACTGGTAGTTCAGTCAGTTAGTGCACCACCTTTCTGCCAAATGGTTGCACAATCGAAATCTTCTTTGGCTAATCAGCTTGGAGCATTAACCAGATGTCGCTTATACTAATTAATCATAACTTAAAGTACTTAGTTATACTGGTACTCAACACACTTCCAATAGTTTCCGCAACAGGACCATGGGTATAAGTTGGCATTGACAGTGGTAAAAGCTCTAACCCGCGTATTATCTTTTACAATGACCAGACAATAGATAACCATCAATAAATCTTACAAAAGATATTTTCAAATAAGCCAGAACAGAAATGACACATCAATCTTTTTGTATCTAAATGGGTGTGAAATTTACATAACAGGATAGTGTATATTCATGTTATAACCATGTAAATAAGAAAACATAGTCTGAGCATTATCGAATGGACAATCATTAAATTTCCTCAGGCCTAAAATGGGTTACCGAATATATTGCAGTGTTTTATATATGAATGTTTTTTTTAGTTTAATGCAAATCGAGAGGATGTACCGCGCTTCCAAGAAGTTTCAATCCTACAACCTTTTGTCGGGAAAGCTACCTAACCCACAAAGCAATTTAGCAGGACAAAGGAATTATCCACGGTTTTTGGTTAAATAACTCAAGATGGATTATTGGAGAATTTGTACACTGTTTTTGTTTTCATCAGCCATATATTGACCAAGGTACACTTTTCGAACTAATGTAGTTTAGTGTGGTTTTTGATAGATTGATCTTTGTTCAAGCCACCTTCATGGGTTGAAACAATATCCAGTGTCTTTACCCAGGACACATGTGTCTGGCAAGTAGTTGATTTACAAGAAGCAAAGTCGTCGTTGTCAGTCGAACATCTCACACACACATAGTGCTTACCACTGTTGCTTTAAATTCTCGTTGCTCAGATGATGCAAAGCGAACCCACTTTTTCTCAATTAACTGAAAAAGTACTTTTTATCATTTTTTATTAATTCTTTTTTTAAATCCCTTAGTAAAATCACCGTTTCAAACTTTAGTTGTAAATCTTGGAGAATTTGAGGGAAGACATCATCTGGTGATAATTTCAGTGCTGTTATTGTCGCATATTTCGAATCTTTGAGTCCTTTTTTGATGTCACTAATCTAGAGCAAGATTTTGTAACGATTTTATTTTTAACATTAATTACCTGATGTAGTTACTGTATACTCACTAAGTCACTTATTACCCTTGATGTACCATTAGTCGTAAACCTGTTCGAATAGGTTGCTGGTCCCTAGCTAGTCGGATTTTGTCTTTGGGCAAGGCACTTAGTGGACACTGCCTAAACCCAGTAAACTGATGGGTTTAACTTAATTAAAAATATAGTAGGATAATAAGGACATATCCGGTTATGAATTTAATCGAAACAACATCGTGGTTTGCAGAAGGCAGAAAGGTCTTGGTATTGAAACCAGCCACTGGTATTGCAGTTGTGTTCTTGGTAAAGCAATTAGTGAACAACGCCACTTTCACTTCTTAAATTGATCCACCAAGGATCAAAACATTCTACTCCTATCCCAAATATCAAATTCCCCCTCCCTAAGTCCCCTCATCCCAAATTCATCCTACCCTTATACCAAATCCTCCTCCCCACATCCTAAATTCCTCCTACCCTCATCCAAAATTCCTCCTCCCACATCCTAAATTCCACCTACCCCCATCCAAAATTTCTCCTACCCCCAATTTCATCCTACAAATTCATCCTACCCCTGTTCCCAAATTTATCCTACCCCTCTTCCCAAATTTATCCTAACCTCATCCTAAATACCTAGCTTTATCCCAAATTCATCCTCCCAACATCATAAATTCATACTACCCCAATCCCAAATTCTTCCACCCCATCCCAAATTTATCCTACCTTTATCCCAAATTCATCCTCTCCACATCTCAAATTCATCCTCCTTACTTCCCAAACTGACCCCCACATTTATAAATAATTCTCTCCCATCTTAAATAATATCCTACAAACAAACCTTGGCCGAAATTTCTGTGGTATCCAAGCGGAAATACGTCATTCGAAGAGTTTCGATTTTTCGCCAGAGGTCTATGGCATCCACATAATTTTCGTTTTTCTCACAATCACCGCCCGCGTTGTCATCATTTCTCATCAACGAACCAAACGTACGCGACAAAAATTTGCGAAACGGAAAACCAGCAGCTTCGTCCGACGATAAAATGTCGGAAAACGTCATGTCTGGTTCCGCTCGTTTCAGATAGCCATCGACATCACCACAGGAAAAGTCACTTGATGACGTCAGAGAAGCTTCTGCGGCGTCACTAGAGCACGATGTGAGCCAACACACAGAAGAAATTGAACTATCTGTTGTTTAAGTCATGTTTTAGCAGGTGCTATGCACTGTAAAACCTATATTCGAACGCCACCTATATTTGAGCGGCACCTTTTATAAAACGTCATTATGAATCAAGGCTTAAAATGAGCGCCACCCTATCATTGAAGGTTTTATGGTAGTTCTGCTTGTCGTCACGAAACTTACCTGATATGACGTCACTAGACTGCGATATTCGAATGACGTCATATTTCTCATGGCGATTACTGGCGCTCATGCTTCTCCGTCGCCTCGATTTTTCGACTTCATTTAACGGTGGAAGTAACATTGTGACGTCATAATTACTTTTTACGGTTCTTTGTTCTTGGTCGTTCGATAATTTCATGGCGTCAGCCTCGAATTGACTAGAGGCTGCGTTGGCACCATACGGCACCTGATTGGAAGAAATCGCACAGCTTGAAACATCTGCTTCATACGACGTAGTTGACGGAGGGCTTGTCGGTGATGGGACTGGGGCGGGTGGTCTCAAGGTGACCGTTTTCCCAGGGAAGATGTGGATTTCATCGTCGGTTCGGACACTGTGAAGCACATATTGGGATATAAAGGATATTCATGTTTATACCCGCGAATGGAAAAACGCAAAAGACGTAAATAGTGGGCAATTGTCAGATCACCTCACCCGCCGTCGGATTACCGGAGCTATTGCAGTGTGTTATGTATGATTCAAACGTTCCTTTAATTTGATAGAACCCATCATTCCACTTGGCTAAGACAGTGTTTTTTTAAGTGCAACCCTTCGGCTGAAAGGCCTTCGGTGGAGAAAGGGAACCTACCAAGCTAATCGGTCGGACACAATGACGTTAGCAAATTACAGACGGACCTGTCCTGTTTAAAAACTGTTTCATGGATCATCTTCACATTTCCCACTCCCACAATCGTAAAGCTTTTGCGACGATCGGCATTATCGGCGATAAAACTGAAATTAATAAACCGTCCAATTAACCGTATAGTTAACCATGAAACTTATTAAAGTCTTAAAGAATATTCATATTCATCCACGTGGATGTGAGGGATGCGCGCGCGCAATCTTGTTTGTGGAGCCGGTCTTACAAACCTGCCAAACTCGCGCATGAAAATAACTTAGTAATAAGTTCTTGTGCAATTTAACTTGTTACTTTAAAATAAATAGCTCTTACAGAGTATCCAATTTCTTTATAAGGAAATTTTCTTTTTCTTCTTCCGCGTCATCATAATGTTTTGTGACGACACTCTCATCTCCAACATCAATCTCATTTACGTCATCTGTTTCAAGGTAATCTCGATCTGGCTCGTTTGTAAATCGCACCAGATTACATCGACGCATAAAATCCTCGATTAGTTTGGTCTTTCCACGATAAAACCCCAATTCCTTCAGTTGTATCTATAATTAATTTGTCGGTTAACTTGGACGGACATTTTGGTCGTGTGCAATAATAGCGGCGTCACTGATTAATATACATTCTGCAGAAAAACATAATTGTATTGAAAAGGCTATCTCAAGATACGAAACTTGGCCCGGTGAAAATTGGATAAACGATTTATGTTTATTCCTAAAATTAGGAAAACGGTTGTCATTTTATAACACATAGACAAAAATTGTTTTTTATCAACACAGTTGAATTTTGAATTTTATTGCAAATTCTGTCACTTTAACTGTAATCTACTAAAGCAGGATAGCGAAGTTTTATTTTCAACCTAAAACATCATTTTTTAGCACACAATTTTAACTCCCATTTGCCAGTACTTTGCTGCTTTTTCTAGCGCCATAGAAAGTTATGAAATGAACTTGTTTTGATGGTCGCATGCTCTTTATAATCCGCAATTCTCCACCGTCGACAAAATTCCCATTTGTGATTTGCAGGTTGCACAACCCGGGTTTAATCGACTGATCAAAAATTGCAGCAATGTACAATGGACATTTTTATAGCTTTTGTTTAACCTACCAAACAACTGGGTTCAGACAACGTCCGATCAGAACCTTACTCATGCACATAACCGACCAATTGGTTTCGATTTACAGTCTAACGCAATTCCATCCAACTAACGGGCGTGGTGAACTTGATGTTACAACTGTCAAACAAACTTTTCTAAGTCTTTTAGCCTCTTCTTTTGTGACGTCAGTACACGTCATAATGTACTGGGGCAACCAATAGAAATGAAGTCTTTGAAAAACGATCTCCTGCAGCTTGATTATTCCGTCATAATCAAAACCCCGTGATCCACAATCACCTAGAAAAAACACAAATCACTTTTCTGTCTAAAATAAAAAATAGAGCGGTCCAACCTGGGTAAATTTGGGAGGTTATATCATCAGGTAAACAGCACCGGCTGGTTTTCATTAAATACTTCCGCAGGATGGCACGCAAGAGAAAACCTTTCTCAGTTGTGTCGCTATGGTAAAGTCGATCCACACCCATCCAAAACCTACAGAATGTACAGAACGGTTTTGTGACCGAATGATTAACGCGAGCGATTCATATACCATTTCATATAAAAAAAGGTCTTAGTGACGAGCCCATAACATGATCGAGAATAAGACCGGTAAAAAACACACCCTGAGATGTACAGCATACACTCAAAAACAAATCCAGTGACGAGTTCATTACTGGTTTAAAACATAACTGAATATATAGGAGACGTAAAAATATTTCCTTACAGAATACCTGACTAAATGAGCGTCGTGTTTCGTCGATTCAATGAACTCGATAAATTTCACCACGTGACGTACTTTTTCGAGGTAACGTTGTTTCAGATTTTCGAGATTTTGAAACACCTCACCATCTGAGCATATAAGTCGGTAATTTAAAAAGGAAATGTTAAATTTTACTGCTTACCGTTTTCAAATAAAAAGCTTTCTTGTCGCAAATTCTGACAAAGATAAAATTCGGATCCGGCGATCGACCTGAGAAGGAAAGATTTAAACAGTTAGACCGAATAGACCTACCAGGCTGCTGGCAGGAATCCCGACTAGAGGAGCCGCTACGTATATAAAGTATATATATATATATATATATATATATATATATATACATATATATTCATCTACCGGTATTTCTAAATCTTTACCGGTTGAAAAGGTGAAGTCGATTTTTGTAAAGCCATTCGAAGACCGATTCATTGGCGACGTTCTCTCTTATTCCCGCCGCTCTGACAGGCGGAGGATCCAATACAAATTTACTTGCACTTGGTAGAAACGCAGCTCGTTGTCCAAATATCGGCAAGCAGCAAAACTTATTAAAGTAGTCACGGAACAGCGCGTCCGTCCAAAACTGCTCAGTAAATTCTTGACACGAAATTAAATTCATTTTTTTAAATATATATCGAATGAAAATATTCCCAGTTGAAGAATCTCGCCAAACTTGGTTGTCAAGTCGTAACAAGAGCTAATGTTACGTCAGCCGAACTCGGCGCATATGTTTATCGTTGTAGTTCTGTGTAGAAATATGACAACTCCTACCACAGTGTATGCTCTTACCAAATACACTTAAATTTTTAACTTTATACCAGTTGACACTGATTACCATTTCAACCGTTATCTTGTCGAATGTACTTTCACGCAGTATAAAGTTGACAGTTATGCAAATTAATTGCAGTTTCAAGCAAAATGTACGAAGAATGGGTTTCATTAGAAAATGAAGTTTTAGATTTGTTAAAATGTCAAAGTGTTTTGCATAGCTACCCGTCCAATGTTGGAAGAGACGTTGCGAAGTCTGTTGTTGCATGTTTGGCCGCAAGTAACGGTAAGCAATTAGTGTAGTTGGAAAATCCTAACTATGAGCATGACAGTTTTGACAGTCGTTTTTATTTTGTAGGCCAATCAACTCAGAGAAATGAAATATCGACACAGCTTGAGACCAATACCCAGGTATGTTGTTTATATTTGTCGGACTTTACAGCCTTATGGGTTAGTGCATCGCCCTTCAGCCTTAGGGTTGCAGGTTTAAAACTTGTCGGTAATTAGTTAATTGTGTCGATGGGCAAGGCACTTAGCAGACATTACATGAACCCAGCAGATTGCTGGTTTCATGATTTAATACGAAGATTAGCTGTATAAAAACACTTTTATGTGTTTGCGAGGTAATTTTATGCCAGTATGGAAAGTACGGCATCTGCACACTCGAGTTTTTTTCCCTACGTCTTTGCACCCTTGGGTAATTTTACACATGTTCGCGAGCTGGCGGACAGGTGATTAATCAAATTTACGTTCCGCCGGCTCGCGAGTGTATCTTGACCCGGCTTTACATTTTAAACATAAACATCGTATAATTTCCAGTAAACCAACCTCTGGACCTCGGGTAATTTACTGTCAGTACATTTTTTGCTATGTAGCCGACCATATGTTATGTAGATAGACCAGTATGGATAGTATGGCTGCACACTCAAGTTTTTTTTTACCCCGTTTCTTTGCACACTTGGGTAATTTCACACGCTCGCGAACATAAACATCATACAATTTCCAACAAACCTGTAAACCTACCTCTGGACCACTGGTAACTTACTGTCAGTACATTTTTTGTTATTTAGCCGACCCTATGTTATGTAGATAGACCCGTATGGAAAGTACGTCACTTTTCGCCGGAGATCTCGAGTGTGCACGCGCCAAAGTATTTAAGTGTGCAGTGTGCAAACGTCCAACAATGCACACTTCAAGTGTGCACACAATCTCCTTTTCATAACTGTTTTACCAAAATCTTAAAAAACATATTATTCTATCCTCAATCTTTCGTGTCCGTCAGCTAACATATCTATCTTCATAACTAAAAATGTACGGAAAGTAAATTACCCGAGGTCCAGAGGTAGGTTTACAAGTTTATTGGAAATTATACGATGTTTATCATGCCAGCTCGCGAGCGTGTGTGAAATTACCCAAGTGTGCAAAAGACGCAGGGAAAAAAAAACTCGAGTGTGCAGCTGCCGTACTTTCCATACTGGTAGATAGATATGTTAGCTGACGGACACGAAAGATTGAGGATAGAATAATACGATTTTTTAAGATTTTGGTAAAACAGTAATAAAAAGGAAATTGTGTGCACACTTGAAGTGTGCACTCTTGGATGTTTGCACACTGCACACTTAAATATTTGGCGCGTGCACACTTGGGATCTCGGCGAAAATTGACGTACTTTTCATACGGATTTTGATGATTGTCTATGTGATAATGCCCCTTGCGTTTTTTTCCATTTACAGGGATAACACGTTAATGTCTGATAACAAAATTGTCCTTTCTTACAGTTGCCTCCCTGACTGTTCAGTTGGAAGAAGTATTATTGTGTTTTGTGTTACTGTCTTTTTTGAATCTTCCACTTTAAACATATAAAGTTAAAAATAAAATTCCCTTTTTAAGAGTTTTACTAAATATGCTGACAACATAAACTTTGCAGATCAAATGGACGATGGAAGTAATTTGTTTTGGCTTGAGCTTATCATTATCTGAATATGAAACGTTAAGGGACAGTGTGTCTATTTATCTCAATTGGTTGTCAGTTGCATGGAATCCAAAGGCAAGCATTCCACAACCGCTGAGAGATGAGCCATTGCCATATGTTCGGAGTATTATTTTCCATCTGCAGAACATATTTGTGATAAGGTGAGTCATGACTAACATATTTGACTTTTTTTCTATAAATATAGAATTTAAAAATACATAAATACATGTTATAAATACATGCAGTACCTAATTTGGATTGGTGTACAAGTATTGTACAATTGGAAGATTTTTTAACATGTTTTGTAATACATTTCAAACAAAGGATTGCAGATTGAAACTGGTTGCTAGCCAGTCGGTTGTGTCTTTGCGTAAAGCAGTTAGCGGATTGCCTAAACCTAGTAGAGTAATGGGCTCTACCGATTATCCATGTGAAAATGCCCCCCCCCCTTGCTTTTTTATCAGGGTTAAAACATGAATATGTTTTATTCCTAAAATAAGTATTCTTGAAATATTTATCATCCACCAATGTTATATTCTAGAAAACACAATGCCTGAATGCATTTCATATAATGTTTCTTTTGAAATAGATCGGCCATTACAATAGTGATAGCATCATCACTATCAGTTGTATTATTTCGCAATCAGTTTTACTATTTTTATATGTCCAATCCATTCAATTTTAAAAATCTAGACTATGCTGCTCTGTGAATAAAAAAATATAATATTTACATTTCTAGACCTGAAGGTAGTATGAACAATCAACTATCTTTGTGCCAAACCGTACTAAGATCAATACAATCTCTCGCCCATGAGTCGAAAATAATTGACCGTGAAACTTGGGAAGCGATTCTTATGTTTATTTTGAAAGTCTCCAACGTTTTATTGGCACCACCTTCACAACCAAGTAAAAAATAGTTTAAATATGTTACAGATAGTAAATTCTTCTACAATAGCCTGTTACATTAATAATTGCCTGGTTCGGATACCTATCCCTTGTTTAAGCCTTTATTATGAGCAATTGTTATCTTTTCATTTGCATTGTCATAGATGGTCTCGCTGAACAGTTATGTGAGCAACTAATGCACACCATGTTTGACGTTTGGATGTTATCTTGTTGGCGATGCTTCCCAACCCCATCTATGTGGAAAACTGCAAGGATAATGGTGGCTGGTTGGCGCCATCATTCCCCTGTTGTTGAGTGGTGGGCTAAGGTTACTTCGGCGCTGACAGCAAGGTAAGTTTGTCCTTTTCTAAAATATTCCAAATAATTAAACAAAAATGTAGTGTTTTTACTGGCTCATTTGGTTACTTGATACAAGAATTAGTCAAGATCATTTACCATACCATACATTCATATGTTATAATATAGATTTAAAAAGAGTATTTAAATCTAAAATATAAACCTTGTTATTATAGCATGTACCGATATTACATCTAGCCACCCATACTAGTATTTTCCAGATATATTCACTGCACCGTTTTTCCTTTTCTAAATATTTAACTTTGTTATTGATGACTTTATGTTTTCAATATCGCTCTTGTTTTCAATATTGCTTTTATGCTAGTCATTATACCAAATCACAACAACCGATGCACAAGTTTTTAATTAATGATTGTATTCTGTATTGCTGTATCGCTATGTTGCATTTCCTTGTGTTATCTTGTTTTAAACTTGGGCACGGTCTTGTCTGGGGTTGTAAAAGTACATCATGTTTCACTATAAATATTATTTGCAACCCCACTTACGGCTGTGCTTTTAATGATTAACTCTTATTGTCAGTTAAACACAGAAAATCAACAGGGTTTTTTATTAATTTTGTAGGTAAACCAAACAAATAGTAATCATTTACTGTAAAAATTTACTGTTTACTTCGATCAGTTAACATCACTGTATATGTGAAGCTCTACCCCAATGCACCCCTACCTTAATGCTTGTGGTTCTCAGGTTACTCACATTCATGTATGGGCCAGAGTTCCCACCGTACAAAATTCCCGACGAGGATATGAAATATATTCCTGCTGAGATGAACAATGAACAGATTGCACAATCATGGTTCCGTATGCTGCATATTATAAGGTAATGTAGCACATAATTTCAATATGTGAATATTTGGAATACCTCAATTAATTTGCATTTTCTGATCGAAATCTGTAAACAAAGCAATGTACATCAGAGCACCGGTACTATAACAGTACATTTAATCGTAACACTAGTTCATTAGTTGTTATTTATGTTTATATATTTTGGTACTGACTATACATTACAAATATTTTCAGTACTACTTTTGCATTACACTTTTCTTATCTATTCAGTGACCCAGTTGAGCTCAGTAATTCAAGCAAGTTTAGCAAAACCCCTATATTCATGGAGCGGTCGTTGAAGTCGGACACATATTTTGATGCCTCCCAGCACCCATGCTTGCGATTGCTGCCCTACATCTTCCTAAAAGCCATGAAAGGAGTTTCCTCTCTAGTAGATGCTTTTCTAGGTTGGTGATTTAAACAATTGTTAAAGATTGGTTATGTTTTACGAGTATTTATGCAGGTTAAAAAAAATAAAGTCGATCAATCTTTTTTTCTTCCTTCTTTTCAATTTCGTTTTACAAAATTTAACTTTGGAAATGTGATTGCAATTGGAACATTGTTTTACCTACTGATTTGTACTTGAGATCAGATCATGAACAAATTGGATATCAAATAAGATAATATGATTGAATTACGTAGGTTTAAGCAGTGAGAAACGGTACGAAGTGACGTATCCAAATATTTTGCTTCAAATATCAACTCCTATTACCCCAACCAACGCAAGAAAATCAGGCAAAAATAAAAAGGTAAACTGGTTAATTAACGCGGAAAAAATTGTGTGCAAATATTCTGTTAGTTTAAAATAGTGGAATCTAAAAAAAAATTTTTTTTTAGATGAGCATTAAATCTATTTACAGTTACTGATTTACTTTGCTTGTTTGTGCACACTAAAATCAATTCTATATTTTTTTAGTGGTTTTACACTAAAAGTTACACTGAATTATTGGTTAGAATAACATGTTATAAAAGTTTTGCTCTGCAATCAAATAACTTTATTTTTAAGGGTGGTACGTCATTTCCTCGAGCCCCTTCCTCACCCCTCCCGTCTTCAACGAGTCCCAACTCCAACCAGCTTAGCTCCCAAAGTTCCAGCCAACCTTCCACAACCCCGGACATGCATCCCCACCCGACCCCACTTCGACCCCAGGTCAACAGCGTTCTGCATTTGTTCGGGGAGTGGTTATTCGATGCTGCCCTCGCATCTTGCAAATTCGAAAAAGGTAAATTCAATTTCAACTCCTAATATGACATACAATGGAGTAGATAGATCAGCTTCCAAAAGTTTGCTAATGCTGTTCATAAAACAACCTAATGTTTTTATTTTATTAAAATGATTTTTTATGTTTTTAATCACACGGAAGCTTTTATAACGATACTGTCTATTAGCCCCAGTTGAAAATCGTGGTAGGACACCTAGCGGAGCGTTTTCGACTACAAATTTGCTTCCTGTTTCGCCACCTAGTGACATGGTGACGAACCCAATGTTCGATGGTTCGGAGTTTCCCGAGTCTTCCGACGCTGGCCGTGCTGAGGCTTGTGGTGCTCTCTGCCGCCTCATGTGTTGCAAGAAAACTGGCGAGCATATTCTTCCCGTCTACTTGTCCAGGTGAGTTATAAGTCTTAAATGCTGAAGCAAATGTAAGACAAGCTGAAATTAAAACACGTTTTTCTGTGATAAAAAAAAAAAATAATACATTCTTTTCATTTTTAAAAAAAATTCACCAAGAAAAGCTGACATAGCTGTATCTGCTCAATTTTAAAAACTTTTTTGAATAAAATTATCACTTGAGCTGAACAAACTTTTCACAGATTCTATCTTGTCATGTCACAAGGCCTGTTGGGCGACAGCAAACAGGTGATAGCTAGCATTCTGTTGAACTCAGTTGACCTGATGAGGATCGATCTTCCTGGAGTCACCTGTCTCCTCCCAGCTCTTCTCTCTACTCTTGAATCAATCCTTCCAGATAGGTGAGTGTGGTGGATATTCAGGACTTGGTTTTAAATTAAAATACCTTTTAGTTACGCTGGTGATGGTCATATGTCATCTTCCATGTAATTTGCTCAATTTTTTTCGATTGTTTGCTACCAAGCTTATAACTCAGTGAGGGTGTAAGATATTATATTAGAAAAGCTAGATACATGGTCACGCATATGGTCCAGGCATTTAGGGTTTGGCTCAAACAACCTGCCTTCTCACTATTCATAGTGACCTCCTTGTTCAAATAATAAAACTTTGAATTTGAAATGATTGAATTTAATCTTAAAGTAGTAAATTCAGCCAGGTTATTTGAAATTAAACATTTTTAATATGTTTTGTCAAAATCCAACTTATCAACAGAGATCTTCAACACTATAAGCCATATCTGAACACCACCGAATTGCGCCGTGCCGCCATCCACCTTCTGATTTCTATGGTTCCGTTACCACTGCACTACAACACCTTAGAAGTCGAGGTAGTAGTTGTAATGTTTCGTTGGGTCTAACAGCATACACATATATGCATTTTGAGCTCCTGTGTGGCTGAATGTGTTAATCTTGTATACAGTGTTCTAGACATGATTGCAAAGAGATTTTTAAACGCCTATCGAGCCGATCATGGATCAACAATCGAATTGACACCACTAAAAATCTTGATTGTGAAAAACTATTGGCTAATCATTACAGTTCATTATACCTTTTTATAATTAGGATGCCGCTGAACAAAATAATTAGGATGCTGCTGTAAATTGCCACTGTAAACGGGTATCATTGCAGCTCTGATAATAAAATAAAAAATTATTTATATCCAGGATCTGCAAGAGCTTTGGACACCTAGTGGTGAAAAACTTACATTTCAATCTGTTAAAAAGCGCCTATTGGAGTTGCTGATTGGAGCCCTGCAGTGTGAAACTGATGCGATCAACACACAAATGATCCTTGGTAAAAAAAAATTCATCTCATCTTAATCATGTTGACTTCCGTTCGATTGTTTTCCAAACTTATGTTTTACTGATATATTCTGATGTTTATCTAGGTGCATTACTACTAGCATTGCATGACTCGGCATTATTTGAGTCTCTTGGCGAGTCAGCCAAACCGAAAGGAGAACCACTAGGTGTCGTGCAACCCAACGAGAACGAGGTGATTCCTGTCGGTAAGTTGATATCCATCATGAAATACAACTGCACCATTTACAACTGTACCATGTAAAAATGTTATATTTTACTATCAGTGGTATGCATTTTATAACATTTTGATAACAGTTAACTCACTATTGCAAAGATTAACCAGTTTACCATTTCTGTGCATTTATAAATTATTGAATCTCTAAAAATAAAACAAATAAAATGGAAATGAAGTTAAATTTTGTGTACCAGGTACAAAGACTTGTGTCATTAATTTAAATACAGTATTCTCAAAGTAGTTTTATCAAATCATGTCAAGAAATTGTAGTACATGTGTATTTGGTGGTCAATTTGATATATCGAACTTTTATTACATGATATTTTGCATTTTCTCCACTTAACACTGACGCGCTTCCTCTCACAATGCTTATGCCTCTTTAGACACTGCTTATGGACTTTTCGTGCAAATCATTAACTTGGTGTCTCAGAGACTGGATGCGTGGAAGTCTGATATCAGCATTTCGTTGTCTGCACTTGAGCTTCTCAGCGGACTTGCAAAGGTTGTTAATTTCAAATATCGTTCACTTGCTTCAAAAATGTTATGTTCAGGGTAGAAGTCTACAAAGAATCAATGTCACTTTTTTTCATTTGGTTCGAAAACTTGTAAAAACACCCCCAAATGCAAGTTTACTGAATATTTTTGAAGTTAGGCATGTTTCGCAGGCGAACATAAACATGGAGGACAGCAACGAATGCCTCGGCGCGGTGCATGGGTTGTGTCAATACATCGTGCACCAGTGTGAGAGGCCTCCACCTCAGCATAAGAGAGAACTCCATTCGATGATCGTATCTGCCTTCCATACTCTGTCGGTGTGGCTCACTGAGCATCCGTATCTAATGCATAATAAGGTGGCGCTTAAGAACATGTTTTTCGATATCTTTTACCTACATTGAAACTCTATAAAACTTGGTGCAGAGTTAATACCAGCTTATTTTTGTGATCATTTTATTAAAAAGTTTTATTTGAGTAATTTTTATGAATGATAAAATAATTGTAGCTAACAAATTGTTGTTTAGATTTATTTATTGTTTGCACTGATTTTGCCTTTTAATTTATAGCATTAAGGATATAGAGGTGTTTTTAATTGACTTAATTCATTTTGTCTCTATTTCTGACTTAACCAAATGTTAATTTAACCCTTTAAACCCAGACCTGCCTGAATGAGGTGCTGGAAATAATTGAACTTGGAATATCTGGTTCCAAGTCGAAATCCGATGAAACTTCTGTGATGAAAGCTGATAAAGAACTGAACCCAGTTTCCATGCGAGTGCTGGAGGCTGCAGAAGGCTTGCTTATTATGTAAGAGATATTTTTAGGTTTTCCTCATGTGATGTTTTTATGTTTTTTTTGTAAAGTAGAATATTTTTTTGATGTTTCTTACCAAGCTAGATGTTGCTATGTGTTGTAAAATTTTTATGTTCAGAAGTTTCTATGCCTTTGTGAGGTTTGTATGCCTTTGTATTGACTTGAGGATTACTGTAAAATTGAGGATTTACTGTAAAACTTATAATTGATGTCGTTAGGCAAATATGATTTGAAAATTTATGCAAAATAAAGATCGCATCGAAACATTGTTTTTGTACTTATGATATTTCTATTTTGCAGAGTTTTCGAACATTTAGGGGCTTTCCCCAGCCCTTGCTCCCCAGCGTCGACTTGTAGTCTTCTGGACGAACGCTTGCTGCTCGCGCATGCCAGCGGTGGCAGGAACATTGTAATGAACGAAGCGGTGTCGAGATTTCGATATTTTGGCCTCCACAATGGGGCGCTCTTAAGCATTTTGGAAGAAAATCTTGGCAACGAGCAAGGTGGATATAAGATCTCTATTTTATTCAGCATTATTCATCTGAAATGTCCGAAAATATTTTTCAATATTTGAAGGTTCCAACAGATATGTAGCAAAATTTATTGACTAGTTTTGCTATTCTGTTCTCTTTCATATCAAAATATACATTTAATATGGTATTTTCACGAATTATAGAAACAATATTTTCAGAACCAGTTCCCACGGTTACGATGATAATACGAAGTTCTTCAGGTCGTAAAGTTTGGACGAGCCAGCTTCGTCAAACTCCAAGGTACCTTGTGGATTGTGGTTATTTCCCTACTATTTACAACTTTAAAAATGGTCTGTCTAACTTTTCAATGTCACATTGGTGTTCAGCACAACTTGGTTTTGGAAATCATATGATGTTAAAATCAAAAAAATCTGCCCATTTCTTATTAATGACAAAAAACAATTTGCCCTGTAGAAACGGATTTTGGTGGGCAACTGGTAATTTTGCTGGCAATACTGCGTAAACCACCGGAATAGATAAAGTCAACACAGTCCGGGTTTTGATAATGTGCTCCTGAATTTACACATTTGCTCCTGAATTGACACTTCACTTGTAAATCTTTAGATTCTATTGTTAAAAGTACATTAAACTGAACAAAACAATAGTCCAAACTTGTGTCTGAAAATAAGCCCACCACCATTTTAGTTTGTGCAATATTAATGGTAATCGTAATTTAAAAATTTATTGTCCAAAGAATTCCCAGCCATCTTCAGTTATACCAGATCCTTCTTGTGTTTAGTTGATGCCCAATCTTCTGCAAATTACCCCGATGCCATTGTACCCACACAGGGAGGATAAGATGACCCCGGATTTGTACCTCGCCCAACCCCAGCGTCCAAAACCCCTGCACGACCAGGGCGCCCCCAAGAGGCCAAAATATCGGACATTTCCCGAGGAGGTCGATCGGATTCCACTTGTCAACGCCGACTGCAGCATTCCACTGCTGTGTGATGTTCCTGACCCAGAGGTATTTTGTTCACTATATGTTAATACAACAGTACTTTTATAGGGCTTTATATCTCTTAATTATTAGAACTATCGTTATTGTCCACCTTCAAAATACTTGGCCTCTGTTCATGGCTGTTAATTTTGTGTAGTGCAAGAAAATCGGGTAAAACACAATACAGTTGTTAAATAAATCATTATATAATATTTCTGGGGTTACTTTTTGCTGTTTCACAATAAGATCATTGCTGCTCTTCTAATTATTCTCCTTCCCACAGCAAGCTGTACAAATTGAGAAGCTTCATAATTTGATTGAAGCCCAGAAACTATACGATGATGAAATATCAAAGTAAGCGCCGGATGTAACCCTTTCCAATCCCAACCCCCTAATCCTCCTTCACCCCTAGGCAAGTTGCTGCCAACGCGGAAAGAATGCCAGGGTGTTCCCCTCTAGCCCCAACAAACGAGTTCCAGGCGGCTCGATTGATCCTTTCCCACATGAACCAACTGACGCTGGATTCAGTGAAAGCGAAACCGCAAGCTCGTTTAGGACCCGATGTAAGTTTGCATTAGAATACCTGAAAAAATCATAAACCTCTATATGAACGCCACCTCTAGTTAAGCGCAACTTCTAATAGAACGCCACTATAGGGAAAGGGTTAAAAAAAAATTGGTGTGGCGCTCACATAAAGGTTTTACGATATATTCAGAACTGAGTAAGCTCACTTTTGAATATCTAGCAAGGTTACTTGTTGTTGGAAAATGATTGGAGAACATTGGTTTCAGGTTGTAAGTGGATTAATGGTCGTTAACAAATTAGTCCTTGTGGATGTCAAACTCTGCTTGTTTGGGGAGTTACCATTGGGATGAAATTAATGTCGTTTTGATACACCATTGCGTATACGAGTATTCTTAAAATGATAGCAGATGTACATTAATTTGATTTGTTTCCCAAAGCAGGAAATTTTTTGTTTTAATTACTGGAATGTATAAAAAGCGTCGCAATACATAGTTTTGAAGTGTGCCGTACTCTTAAAAAGGTTGAGAACTACAATTTACACCCTGTAATTCATACATTAGCCTGAAAGTCATTATATTTGTTGTGTGACTTTATTTTCAGCTGGTGATGCTTTCCTCAAACGACTTTGCATTTTCGTCTGACCTCGTCAGTTTGGATGCAACCCCCACTCGAAACCAGGATACGGTTTTTGTGTTTTACGTCAAGTCGGGGCAGACCGATCGCCAAGAGGTGAACAGTTTATTGAAATTTGGCTGTAGTTTAACATTCCATTTATATATAGTTTTACCGGATTTGATTTAAGATATTTATATATTATCTTTGCATTTTCAAATATTCAATTTTTAAATTTTATTATTACAATTTTTAATATACGGCTTGATAACCTTTACTAGTATACTTGATTGTGCATACAATGCTTTTTCTACTTTTTTTACTACATTGATCCGTAATTTTAATAAAAATGCTTGTGTTGGTTTACTTCCCACCATCGGGTTACTGTAGGTATTTCTATGTTTATAATACAACAGAGCCAGATGTTGCTTTGTTTTTTTAACCCATTAATCTCCTGGGTTTAGGGAACTTTGTTATTGCTGAATACACAACCCTATAATTAGCTGCTCCAACAATCCACCCGCATGGCATATTTATTCACCACGAATCTTGCTTCTGTTACCAGATCCTGAACAATGTCAGCAACCCGGGGATTTCCCTTCACCCAACTTTCGGCGAGTTTCTCTTATCTTTAGGCTGGCCGGTTTCCGTGGCAACCCACCCGGGGTGGAATGGTCGGTCGTCATCGGGGCTCAACCCTCCTGCGCCACCTGCTGGTTCGTATTCTTTGTGAAGTGATAATTTGGTGAACTTAGTATTACTGGGTTTTGGGGTCGGATTCTCTTATTTATTCCCAAAGGTGTGGAAGTGCATTATATTGTGGTATTTATCATACCTTGGGTTCATCACAACTAATGCAGTATTTAAAAAGTGAAACTATTGCTTTAATTGTTGTTCAACCAATTATTCCACTGGGTTTAAGAAACTTACCGGTATCTCGACACAACTAACTAGTAATTGCCTGATTTTAATGTTTTTTCTTTTCGACTTTACCGTTCTCTCTGAGTAATTAGCTGTATGTTTAGCCTTTTCAAACCATAAAGGTTCTCTATGTGAAGTTCCCATCCACTGGGCTTATACTATCCTTTCCTCAGTTCCTTACCCTCAAAATCTATCTCACCTCACCCCCACAGACCCTATCAACCTGAACGAGGTCCCCCCTGGGGTATTCAGCGGGTCGGAATATATCCTCTACTACGCTGACTGTGGGACGGAGGTCGCATTTATCGTGCCCAGGTTGGCGATGTTGGATCCCGAACCACACGATGGGGTGGTGGAGGAGGATGGGGTCGATAATCATCCAAGCACGAAACCGAAACTCACCCTCGATCTTACAGCAGCCGCCGCAGTCGTCACCCAGGTTTGGTTGATGTCTATTTGGAATTTTAATTGTTTCATCCAAAAATCCAGTTAAAGTTTTTTTCAATTTTCTGTGCCGTAATTCAATGGACTTTGTTAGAGATGGTATATGAATTATTACACCGGTGTATAAAGTTTTCATATTAAAGATGGTTAGGTGAAACGTTCGTGATATATGTGTTACGTAGCTTCAAAGCTGGTGTTTTTATCAGCATTTATACTTTATCAAGTAATCAAAGGTGGGCATTTCTTTTTTTATCTATGTATTGGGTTCTGTGTAACACAAGTTTTATAAATTGTCCCAGGAAAGTCCGACAAGTCCCACTGGATCTGTGGGCTCCCGGGGCAAGAAAACTCCAGCTCCCAATAGGCCCAACGTGTCGCAAAACCCAGATGCCCGAGTGGCCCTTGTCTGGGCCGAATCATATGACTGTTTTGGTAAGAAAATTAATTTTGACGAAGATTTCATTTAAAGTTTGTAATGTTTTACTTGTTTTCTCTAAGCAACATATCTGAGATTTAATGTTAAGACCGAGTCTCTTCTGACATGACCAGGCAGTGGAAGATTATTTAAGATGCAAATTAGAAAAACTACAGCCTTTACAAAGTCTGAAAAAGACAAAATTTACAAAAATGTTATTTGTTTTTATTTTTAGAAAATTTTAACGTCGACAATTTTGAAGAGGATTTGGTCACTGAAGATGCGACGTCAAGGTAAGATTAAATCACATTACTGATCTTAACTCTTTCATCACATCTATACCCTCTTTTAGCAGGATCAAGGACGCGGTGATAATATTCATCCATCCGCTGGAGTCTGGTTTATTCCGGATTTATGTGAAAGGTCAAAACGCGCTGAAAGGTGGCGTTGCAGTGCCTTTAGTGTCGGGAATGGTGGTTAGTCGCAGAGGACTTGGTGAGTCTTGACCGTTTACAAAAATTCTGATTTTTTGTCAATTTCACCCCCCTCACCTAAAACTTTTCCCCAAAAAACTTTAAATCACTTCCCGTAAATGGGAAAATGCAAGCTGCGTTAACTCACGTGTAATTGTCAGATTACCTTGCGCCCACCGTCGGGTTTCCGGAGATAATACAGTGTGTTTTATATGATTGAGACATTTCTTTAATTTTGTAGAACTCATCTTTTTACTGGGTTGAGGCAATGTTCGTTAAATGCACATCCAAAAAGTCAAAGACCAGTTTCGAAGCGGAAACCTTTCGGCTGAAAGGCGACGCACTAACCCATCAAGCTAGTCGGTCAAACAAATTCTTTTCTCGGTTTATTCTCAGGTCCAGCAGTCCGCATGACGTGCATGAACATATGTGAGCGCCGAAGACTCGCAAGCGACTCCTACATCCCGCCCCACGTCAAACGAAAACAAGCCATCAACGAGGTGTTCAACAAATACCAACGCCGATGCACTGAGCCCGTTTTCTTCACTTCCGTTTTCACCGACGTCACACCCTTCGACGTCACGCCAAGAAGCATGGCATCCAACCAACAAGGAATGGTGGCAGCGCAATCGTGACATAATAATTTAAACCAGCAGTTCCTAGTAATACAGTGCAATATTTAATGTATTCCAATAATTTTGACTTGATACGTTTCTACACAGTTGAAGCTTAACCGAGCGTGTTTTACATTTCTTCAAAAATCTAAGCAATATTTTAATTTCGTGCCGGTTAGAACTTCAGCCTCAAGGTTGGCGGATGATTAGTCGGTTGTGGCCTTGGAAGAGGCACTTTGGGAGCGTCGTCAGATCACAGTAGATAAACTAATACCATAGGAAATGCCTTTATCATTTCTACACACAGTGTTGTGGTTACAATAACCCGACGGTGAGCACGAGCTAGTCTGAGGATTACCCGTGTGATAATTCTGCGTTATCCCGTTTATCAAGAAAAAGCACGAATATTCTAAATCCTATGTTTGTTCACAATCTTCCATATAATCTTATCTCTGTCGTGTCTGCGCCAAGTGGCCGCACTTATACGTTAACTAATTCTGTTGTTTCAATACGTGTAAATTATGAATTACAAGTGTGGTACGCACTTACTCGTCATGCAGTTTCGAGTATAGCAGTAAATCTCATGTATTGCGAGGTTTCATAAAGCATTTCTTCTCAAAAAATACAATTAATGTTGGCACAAATACAAGAAAAATACCGTGATTTACCGATACGTTGCGAGGTAAAAACGCAGTTTTTTTTCGAGGCATTGAATGGTATAAAAAATAAGGTCAAATTTAAAAAAAATTGTGATTGAAATATAACACCATATATTATATTCGAACCAGCGTGAACACTTTATACACCCGCACTTCGGTCAAATTGATCGACGATAATTTGGATTTCAACCTGTACAGATATAGTTCCACTCAATGCAGTCAAATATGGTGTTGAATAGGATAAATTTAATATAAAATTATTGTAGCCAAACCAAAGCAACAGTTACTGCTGCCATGCTTGGTCGCATTATCGACAAGGTTCGAACTTAGTGTTTATAAAGGACATTTCCCAGTATATTCTGGTCTTCTTTTTCATGATATCGTGTTTCTTGGTCAGCTGTGTAAAGGTAGTCGTGTTTCTCCTCTGCTGTGCCCCTCGTACATTGTCGGTGTTGATGTACAACCGGTAACCCCTCTTTTCCAGTTCAGTAAATTGGTTAAGCAGAACTATGGTTCTGTGCCCGTGCATGGGGGTCTTCAGTGGTCCTGGTAAATGAACCTCCATTGAAAGTTGTCGAATGCGCTTGTACATCCCGGTGTCAAGTAGTTCTTGCATTACCTGGTGATAAATAAAATTAAGCACGTCACTGGAGGGTTGGATAACTAGAACTGGTAGACCTTGCATACCAGGTTAGTCATAAATGATAACAACACTGAAATACGACACAACCAATTTTCCAGTTAGTTATGCACACCAGCATTACTTTAATGTGCAATCAACGCCTTTAAACCGGTCTACCCAAGAAGACAAACCGGTTTGTGTCAGTGTTTTGAGCGGCGGGCCATTTTTGAATAAACATACGCCGCCGGGACCCTCTTTAGAACAAGCCCAAGGCGACTGGACTCGTTCTTGCAAGTTATGTAAGAGTCTGTCCCCCTAATTTTATAATTAGATCGACATATTTGATTTTACACACTTTCAGATAAATACAAGAACATATTGGAATCATTACATACCTGGTCCTCAAATCCGCCGGTCACTGGATCATCGGTGTCCACTTTCAAATAATCAATACAATCGTCCTGGTGTTTCAAAAATCGGTGTACTGAATCTAAATGTTATTTTGATTTAGAATTTGCTTTTTGTTACGTGAAAATAAACACGTACTTAACGTCAAGAGTTTCCAACCGTACTCGTTTTCTTCAATGTCCTTGCTAGCTATTCCAATTCTGTGATATTTTACTCCCGATTCTCTAACCAACCCGTCTTCCAGCTCGATACCTATAGATTATGGTGTCGGTGACATCAAAATGTGTTTCAATTTTCAAAACGTTGTAGTTAAAATTGTTATCGTTAAAAACAGCTACAAGTCGTATACCACCAACTGCTGTATGTGTGTTGTATATACCACGAGTAAACTTTAAAAAGCTAAGACAATGCAAAACATAAACAATACATAATAAATAGGCTGTGATACTTTGAAATATCAATTTCATTCAGAAATAAAAACTGTAGCTCATAAAGACCCCCCTCCCCGCTGGAAAAACATTATTTTTTCGCCGGGTTTTAAAGCGCATTCGGACACTTACTTGGGTCAAAGGAGTGCACCTCGCAACCCTTCCTCGCCATTCCGTCATCGAAGCTGAAATCCCGTCCGACACCAAATGAATATACGAGACATTTCTGATTAGTTAGCCACATGCCTTGGTCATGACACAACGGGTAAGCCCCGTCTCCGTTTCTCCGTCCTCCCACCATTTCCATTGAATTGCATTTGTACTGAAGTGTATTAAATTTTGTAAGTGTTATGTCACATTATGTAAAAGTCATGCAGCATCTATGTAAGCGTATTTATATTCGCGCGTCAATTTTGCAGTGTGGATGCATTTTGACATCATGGGTCTTACTGACTTGTCCCGGTATTAGTCGACATTTCGTGGTAATGTTAACTGTCGGCGTTCGAATTCAAATCCGTTAAGCCGATTACTCAGTTAAATCACCATCACACTGCTGTCTAAAGTTTGCAAAGTTATTTTCAAACGACATTTATGCTTGTCGCACGAACAAAATTACACCTGTTAAGGACGCAACGTAATTTTTAGAACCTGTTTCATTAAAACACAGCTTGAGGCTGTGTGGAAGATAAACAGTTAAAACATGCAATATATGGCCAACGGCAACTATGCTCCAAGCGTTTATTAATTTTTCGCGCTGCAATACAGGACCTAATTGTTTACACCAATTTATTTGACCTACAATCATACAATGTGAAGAGTTGGAAACGACTAAAAATCGTATCCTGTGAGATACAAATTACGTAAAATGATTTTGTTACACATTGTAAGGTCGTAAACCAGATAGTATTTCTACGTGATCTTTTAAGCAGCATACACTTTTCATTATTCAATTTTCACGTCCGATCTAACGTAAAGGGAAACATTTCTGAGTTTAAAACTTAAACAAAATTTCAAACCTTCATATCATAAACGTAGTCCCACAATCGTTCAAATGCTGCTTGAGTATCTTCTTTGCTCATCGGTTCATATATCTCACGTGATGGGTCTGTGCCACTGTATCGCAAAGAACCTGGAAACCAAGAAATTCTTGAAAATCGGAATGTGATCGTTAAGTTAACTGACTGTATGACTTAGATACGAGTCAAGTTTTGTAGGTTTTCTATGGAAAATAAACGGTATACTGAAGGGACGCGAGATTATAAAATAAATAAAAATTTCATTTTGCCTCTTCTGTTTTACTAAAAATAACTTGACTGTGAAACTAACTCGTCATTTTAGCTAAATGTAATAACCGCCATTTCCAGCACGTTAACCCCAATAGTTAAAAGTACACTCAACCGATATTCGAATTATGTGGATTTAAAATAAAATCTATGATTTTAACAGCCGATCTACCATAAAAGCAACTACACTTGTCAGATGCTCGATAAATTAGCTTTTCGCTTAGATGTTTTGGGAATTTTACTTAAATGGGTATAATTTTAATTTATCTTCGTTTTATTTTACATTTCCATGCAAAACTCTTTGATAATGTTGATAACAATTACAAAATTCTACTTTGCGGAGAAATCCTACTTCTTTAGATATTACTTCGCGGGTCTACTTTGTTTACGACTTATTATAATTAGTTGTTTCAGTGCAGTAGGCAAATTAGGTTTACAAAATGACTTAGTTAGAAAGTATTTTTTTAAACAATCAGGTATATTCATTACATTGTTACGTTCCGATGCGTAAAGCATTTTATCAACTGTTAAAGGAAAAAAGTAACACACGTATAAATAATGACGTTTTGCTATTTAAATAGGGAAATATTGAGCTATGTTAACTTGTCCACGAGACGAGTATTTAATGAGTGTTTGTTAATATTGGCGATATAATTAATGTAAGTGACTAAAAATAATGAATGAAAATAACACAAGAAAGATTTATTTAAATTATTTATTTATGACGTAGTCCACTGCAATTTAGTTTTGCCCCGGTAGCCTTAATTTAGTTAAATAAGCACAGACTATTTTTTAATCAAAAAAGAAAAACGAACTAAGAAAAAACAAAGTTCTTAAGGTAGGATAAAATACCTTTAACTAGTTACAGTTATAAGTCACCTGCTAAATAGGAGCTGCCTGATTTTCTACTAACTTCAATTACTATTAACACGACCAGGCAGGTCATGACCAGCAGCAGCTTGTGCATAGACATTTTTCTGAATGTGCGCATATTATTCAACGTAGCCGCGATCTAGAAACTCTATACTTATGAGAAATAAAAGTGGTTTCGTGGTGGACCTCACTACCCTGAGGCGACACACCAAATAGTGTATACTGACCGCAACACGCCCGGAACTGCACTCGTCTAGGTTGTTTATGGCTATTGTTTGACATGACACGTCAAAAGATGTCCGACAACCTGTTGGAAATAACAGTAGTAAAAAACTAAACATTAAAATCCACAAATAGAATACAAATTATAGACACAATGTACTGGCAGAACTGTTGGCTATATATTTATATATAGCGAGACGTTTTATTGGAATATCTCCTACTATAGAATGATACAAACAGGTAGTTATTATGTTGTTTCCTTTACTAAATTTTAAAGGAGTCAATAAAAAACACAATTTAAAAATATATAGATTGCTAAAATATAATTTGGGCTCAAAGATTTTACAACTCCGAACATTACTGTCCCGTGAAAATTCTTTTGTCCCAAAGCGACCATAAATGAATATAATTAATAAGTCTTTCATGATAACCTCGGTAATAAATTAAAATGGTCCCACCGATTAGCTTGGTCGGTTAAAGCGTCGCCGTTTAACCGAAGGGTTACAGATTTAAAACTGGTCGCTAGCTAGTCGGTTTTGTTTTTGGAAAAGGCTTCTAACTGACATTGCTGGAACCTAGTGGAATAACGGTTGCTACCAAATTAAAGAAACGTGTTAGCCATAAACAAAACAGTGGAACAGCTCGGGCAACCCGACACGTACGCTTTTTTTGCTTTGTGCACGCTTCTTTAATCTGTTACTTTTCTTGTACAAGGTCGGAGCTGATAACATGGGAGAAGTGACATAGCAGAATGACCATGTTTTAAGTGGGATTATGCTCGTTTAATAGCTAGGGCGCTATATGCAACCGAGGGTCCTGGATCGAATTCCATCTGTGAAAGGATTTTTTCTCTTACCGCTACGTTATGAACGATATTAATTGAACGAGCCGACTGAGGTATATACGAAGTCACGTCCTACGATTTCTATTATTATTTTATTATTTGTGTCTCGTATTGTGCAAAACTTGATCGCTAAGTGCCTTGCCCGCGGACACAACCAACTAATTCGCAGTTGACGATCTGACGAGATACCACTCAGCCAGATGGCTGTAGGGAAATTCAGTCCAATTTTCGGCTCAGCAATATTGCAAAAAATGATATTTCTGATTCCTGCCCGCTTATTACATGTAAATTACTGTCTCTCGATGACTTACTTATGTAAAGGCAACATTTAAGAACAACTGCGAATAATTTATTGTTTGTGTGATTGTTCCTACCGGGATTAGTCTTAAATCCGTATTGGGACCTTCACAAAGTTTTTATGAAGGTATTACGATGAATTATAAACACAAGCGTTAAAACACAATATTACGCCTATACAAAAGGTAATCCAATTGATTACCGCAGGAAAGTACTTTTTCTTCTTCTTAACAGTATTAACATATATTATTATATCATGGTTCAAAATCGTATCTAAATGCAGAGCAGTTGTGTGCCAGGAGCGTTATCGCGCGAAACAGTCACAGATTAAGTCATTTCAAAGTGGACCCAGGAAAAACCTGACCACAGGACCCAAACCTGGCTTCGGTATCAAATATGAAGGGACATACCTTACTGCTTTGTTTTAAGTCGACAGGGATGAGACTGCTATGAGACTGCCGGCTAGTTAGGTGTCTAGAAATCGGCATATGATTGGTGAGCGTTAACCATTCAGCCACACATCCATTGTCTTTTTTACCCGGCTTTCATTAAACGTTTTCTTAAAATCGGTATACGAATCGTCTGCATTAGCTTCTTTGGCACCATATACGCATGGAGTACTAATATATTAGAATTCTATGTTACCACACAACCGTTCAGACACACACACCGGTTGTCCGGCTATAGGTGGATAAGTGGTAGCGTGCTGGGCAGGCGGCCGGAGGTTTTATGTTCGAAACAACCCGTTAGTATTCATCCACCGCCCGATAAATATGTCTTAATGCATTTCTGGATATAAATTCTAATTGATAATTTGAACTCCCTTTAACAAAAGTTAACGGACCAAATGCTGGTCTAATTGCAAGAAAACATCCAGGTTTATAATACTAATATTATTTCACAAAAGTTTGTATATTATGAAAGCTACAGATAATATGCTTCTGATTAGATGCTTTGGCTACATCAGACAAATTTCATTGTGATATTATTATGTAAAATGTAATATTTTAAGTCATTTTTCATTAAAATTTTACAATTTTTAAAACTCGCAAATAAATTGTAATCGCTTCGTAACTCATTCAAGCTTAATTTTGTTATCTTGAAAAAAAATCTTTATTGGAATTAAACATTAATTAGGTCTTAAAAACCACATATTAAACAGTGTGGCCAAAAAGACCGTTTATTTTTTTAAAAACGAAACTGCTACTTTTTTATAAAACGAATAACCGCACCAGACACCAGCAACAGCTAATACACCTATAGTTAACAAAGTCTCTTTTACCATTCTTTGCATAATTGGACTAGTTGATATGTAATCTATCATTATGGACGCCGACTTATTGGCGTGAGGGAATGGTTTGTCAGGAACTTCTTCACCAATAAATTCACACAGTGGACTCCAGCCGTTTTTCAGGTTAAACAGCAATAGCTTTTCTTTTGGGACATTCTGTTTAAAAATAGCATCACTGTTAAAATTCACATGATTTAGTCTTGGCTTATATATATATATATTGTAATAGTGGACCAAGAATTGCACCAGCTTTGGAATGTTCATGTATTAGAATGTGCAGTTTTGATAAGTCGACTGTGTTTTGAAGTGCCTGGCCAACTGAGGAAATTTCTAGCTAACACACCTTTTTATACATAAGAAATGTAAATAGTAAAATATAAAAAAACAAAACCACCTTAATAACGTTTGCATTATGTTCGTGATAAATTTTCGTCATCGCTGATGAAGAGAGCTCATATTTCGACCATGGCCATTTTCTCCAAGCGGCATTTGTAATCTTAACTACGTACAAATTAAGTATTCAAAGTCCATAATAAGTCCCGCATAACACTGACACAACGTACCGGCCATGTTACAATAATGGAAATATTTCCAACCAGAATAAGAAAG
This sequence comes from Ciona savignyi, assembly GCA_000149265.1. Lineage (NCBI taxonomy): Eukaryota > Metazoa > Chordata > Ascidiacea > Phlebobranchia > Cionidae > Ciona > Ciona savignyi. The sequence goes on from CH001995.1 coordinate 609,414, forward strand.
AGTTTGGATTGCGATTAATATTGGGTCAGATGCTTCGCTGTGCAGTTCATGTTGCATGCTTTTAAGCCACGTGCTTTCTTCTCTTACCATTAAAATCACCTGATTAAACACAATACAAAGTTTAATTGATATAAACGGAGTCGACTGGGCTGCAAGTCTCTCGATCGATTACTTTTATTTGTACATATAGAATTGTACAGGCGACTTTGCATCAACCTAATGGATGGCTGAATTAAACAATAACTACAGCAATGACTCTTCATTGTAGGACTGCAACACACATCACCCGACCATGGGCACGTATTACTCAACTGAAGCTAGTGTAGGTTATTACAGAGTTGGACTAGTAATCCGAAATGGACACATGGTATTCTGACAAAAGCCCAAGTGTCAACGTGCCCCTTTCCAAACGGCTAAACATGAGTGTCCAATATATTGTACGATTAACCTATTATTTTTTATATTCCATTTGCTAAAAAACGCGGTAGCGACAATTAGTGTACTCCCCAAAAAATAAATATAAAGCACCTTTGCATCAGGAAAAGCTTCTAATACTTTATCCCAGTACAGAAATGATGGCGTATCAATGACGGCGTCAACACCTTCGTACATCCTTTTAAAGTCCGCCACGGTAGCTCCAGTCTCTACTATTCTCTTCCAATCCTCACTGTGATACCAAAAATGCTCCATCCAATCGTAAACATTGTATCCGAAGTTTTGAAGCGCCTCATTTATAGATTTTGTACCAGTTTTACAAAAACTTGCTACGATCACTTTCATGATTGATATATTGTCCTTTGGTTTAGAACGAACTCGTCGAAATGTTCGCTATAAACTGGTCAATCATTAAGCAAAATGATACTTTAGCCGCTGTTGTGCTTCTGTGTTTACATTGCACTTAAAATATCGGACATCGCATATATAATAAGTAAAGTTACGACTGAATGCGCATCGTCTTAACAATTTTTTATACACGTCACACATTTTGAAGTAGAAGGGTCAAAATAACATATTTGGTCTTTCGAACGTGAATAAACTTAATCAAACTATCTATTGATTGTGCTGTTATGTTAAATTATCCAGAAAGTCCATTTGGGAGGGTTAACTCATTTCCAGAGCGCCACACCGTCAACAAAAAGGACCAAAACCATTCGGTCGCCTGTCTGTCGTGTGTTCAAATAAACTCTTAATGGATGTTGCTGGCTCCAACGTGGTATAATGTGAAAAGATATATTCAAAACATCCCAAAAACGTAGGATGTGTGGTCGGAAAATTGCTGCGAATGAGTTCAACGTCACGATGAGGATATAGTTAAGAATGTTACATAACAACCGAAAACAATTAGTTAAATTTTATGAAGACCCAGAACACAACTTATTCTGATGGGTTCAGTAGGTATAAGATGGTCGTCAGTTCACTTTTGCAATTTCATGATATAAGTTTCAAAACGCAACAACAAACATTTCAGAACAAAGATGCATGTACCAAAGTTAAACAATAATAAGTGATAAAGACACGGCGTTCTAATCATGAAATAATGATGCTGGAAAATGTGGAAGAATCATACAAAAATGTGTAAGAATAAACTATAAAATTTGGAGTCCGGTGGAAAAACAACTGAGGTTTGTCACCTTAACACCATAAAGTACAACAAAAACATCACAACAATTTCAATAGCTTTACCGTGACATACTCCAATTTAAATATTGAAATGCCATTTTAAATAAACAGATCTTTACTGTAAAAATAAGTATTTGACACTAAGGATAGGATGTAATATTTATGTTTACCCCAGGCGGGAACGCGGGGTTAAAACACGGCAATTGTGAGATCACCTTGCGCTCACCGTCGGTTTAACGCAGATATTGCAGTGCGTTGTGGATAAATCAGACTTTTCTTTAATTTAGTAGATCCCATCGTTACATTGGGTTCATGCAATGTCAGTCAAGTGCCTTGCTCAAGAACATAACTGTCTTAGTGGCGAACAGTTATGAATCTACATTCTACAACCTTTCGGTTGAAAGGCGTCGTACTAAACCGTCAATGCAATCGTTCAGACATTTGCTGCAAATAGTCTTGCCCATAAGTTTACCAATAATGTAACATCATCAATAAAGCAATGCCGTTTTTACCTTCCCGGTTAGATCACAAGAATATGTGGTGTTTCCGGCCCAGCACAGCCTAGACTTAAACTGCTACTTTCAACTTTGATCGATATATTTGTTTTATGCGCGCCTTAACTTAAAAATACTTCTTAAAACCAATTATATAGTCCTACTTTTTCGGATATGCATAAATATCTAAAAAAAGTCGAAACGATCACGCATTTAGTGTATTGTATCTCTATCGGTGTACAATAATTTCTTAATTACTTTAATCTTGGCTTAAAAACTTAATAAAATTACAAATCTTAATGAGCTACCCAAATCACTTATCCAGAGACATTTCACACCGAAAAACATATATTTTCACGCATTAACACAACACAACGACCTCAGCTGTCCTTGTCAAGGTGTTGAGACGACTTGATTTATAAAGTGCAGACTAATCCAGGTGATTATGGAAGGGAAAGTGTGAATTCCGCATTCATATATAAATCACGACCTGTGGACCATCTTACCAATCCGATAGCGGATTTTCAATTTCATTGTATTTGTTTTTTTTTATAATGATTAGACAGTAAAGCTTGATTTACGCGAAGTAGATATGAACTACATATAGTTTATTTGTTTAATTTAAAAAAATATATTGTTGATAAAACTAGGTATGTAATTTACGTAATATACATATGTACCTCGATAGTTGTAGTTGTCAATGTAAAGTCTGTGTGAAACTTTAAAAATGTGGTATTTGCCGTACTCATATTAGATTAAAGGCAACCTTTATTTCGGCCTTTGCCCGGTATCCATAAAATACTAAAGTATCATTAAGAACAATATATTATTTCGGTTTATTCAAAGCACAGGTTTGTTTAGATCGTTTAATCTCTACAACGTCAAGATGTCGTTCGATTACGAGGCTTGTCAAGATGCTGCACAATACCTCCGTCTCACACGTGAGGAGATTCTGGCTAACCAAACCCAGAAACCCGACGGTAGGATAAACACATGTATACGGCGTTTGATCAAGGTTAAAATGTGGATTGATATGCAGGCAAGAAATATGTTTGGTTTCCATCGAAAGCCGAAGCTTACGTAAAGGGAGAACTTATTAAGACGGAGAAGGGGAAATGTACGATTAAGTCATGTGCAGAAGGAAAGGTAATTCTAGTATGGAAAAATATATAATGTTTTAATATTAAATTTTACTGGTCAATGTAGTCCTGAAAAGTTTTGAATTTTTAACGATTGTACGCGTTGAGTTCCCTCCTTACGAAACCATCTCTACTTCGTCCTAGACCCGACAGCATATGGACCTGTATAAAGTTGCTTCTAACGGGTTTTTCGAACCAGGAAATGACGGTAAAGGAAGAAGATCTGCAAGAAATGAATCCTGCTCGATATGAGAAATGCGAAGACATGGCTAACATGACTTTCTTGAACGAAGCTAGTGTTCTCAACAACCTTCGAAGTCGATACGAATCTTTCATGATATACGTAAGTTTTGCTTCAAAGAGTATGTGGGCACACCTACAACATTTATTTTTGGATTTAACTGGAACAGAATTATTTACGTGTATTTCAGTCTACGTTTCCAGATTGGCAAGCTTGTACATATGAAAACATAGTTTAATTATTAAATTCGGTTAAGAATAAACACCTAATGCATACAGACGTACTCCGGTCTCTTTTGCGTGACTGTGAACCCCTACAAGATGCTACCGGTTTACGCTTCCTATGTTATTGCTACCTACAAGGGAAAGCGCCGAACTGAGATGCCTCCCCATCTGTACTCAATCGCTGATAATGCATACACCGACATGTTAATGAGTAAGCTACATTTCCACATAATATTAGTTAATCAGCTGTTCGATTGTACAGTACAGAGTTGCTCGATTTTTTTTATTTAAACACAGTGATAACTAACTTTCCCGTTGTACTCCCAAAACGGCAGGCATTTGTAGTTAGTAATACTTATTGGTATTTAATAATTGAATTATATTAGAAATCATGGCGTTTATTGAAAAACAGAAAAATGATTAAATCCTTTTGCCATGTTAATCCCTACTATGGAACTTGGGTATCAGGTATATTTCAGTTCCCTTTCAGTAAATTAACCAACATTTATTTGTACAGATCGTGAAAACCAATCCATGTTGATCACGTAAGTAACACTAGAAAATCATTATCTTTATAAATTCTTACAATTTATTTTTACAGTGGCGAATCTGGTGCTGGAAAGACTGTCAACACCAAGAAAGTAATTCAGTACTTTGCTCTGGTTGCGGCCATTGGAGGTTCACAAGACGACGGAAAAGTGGGTTTAAGTTATCCTACTTAAATGATCATAAAATATTGGAAATGTTGGATTCAATTCCAAATAACATGGGAAAGTGTTATTACAGTGGCAATAGTCAGAGCACCACCCTATCAACATTTGGTTTACTGCTGTGTCATTTTGCTGCATTTTTAGTTTTCCAACATAATACTGGTTTCGGGCAAGTTACCCGTAAGTCTGTGTCATACACCAACGGTTGGGTTTTCGGAGCTATTGCAGTATGTCACGTGGTGGGAGTTAGTCGAAACGGTCCGGAACATCGTTTCGGTAAATAAATACGATTGTGGGTAATGGATTAAAAAGATGTGTTGACTACGAGACATTTCTACGGTTCCCATCTAATCCATTAAAACACAAGGTTTAATGCAAGAAACAAGCAATTGCCTTGTCTAAGAACACAACAGAATATCGAGTAAATTAATTACAATTTCTTTACCTTGATGGTACCATTTATAAGTAAATTAATTACAATTTATTTACCTTTATGGTACCATTTATAATGCAGGGCACACTTGAAGACCAAATTGTTCAATGTAATCCGGCTATGGAAGCTTTCGGTAACGCCAAAACTGTCAGAAACGACAATTCCTCTCGATTCGTAAGTATCGACTCCCAATTTATTTCGTTTTACAAATGAGATCATTTGCATAAATTCTGCACTTTTATTAGGGTAAGTTCATCCGAATACACTTCGGTAGCACCGGTCTTCTTGCATCAGGAGATATTGAACACTGTAAGTAGAACGATTGTTAGGCAGAATGTTTGTGCATTTAACCCCCCCCGTAATATTTAGACCTTCTTGAGAAATCTCGTGTGATATACCAACAAGAGGGAGAGAGAAACTATCACATCTTCTATCAGATCATTTCTGGTTCCAAACCAGAGCTTATTGGTGAGATTGCAGTATCAAATTTGGGCGGCCTTTTGCGTTGTATATGTTTAAAATTAAATGTTTTTGCAGATCAACTGCTGGTGACCAAGGATCCGTACGATTTTAAATCCATTTCTCAAGGAGTGGTATCTGTGCCAAGCATGGACGACGGAGCCGAGTTGCTTCTTACAGATGTATGTATTCGCACGGATAAAAGCAATCTGTTAAAATTTATCAAAATATGTACCCATTCAGGACGCTTTCCGTGTGCTCGGTTTTAACCAAGAAGAGATTTCGGGTATCTACCGTCTTATGGCCGGTATTATGCACCAGCAGAACATGAAATTTAAAAATAAGCAACGCGAGGAACAGGCCGAACCTGATGGCACAGAAGGTTTAAAATAAGTTCAAATGTTCAGTGCTCGTTTAAGTACAGATATACATTGTTTTACTCTTGTGTTCAGATGCTGACAAGGTTGCATACCTCTTCGGTTTAAACTCAGCTGACTTCATCAAATACATTTGCCACCCTCGTGTAAAGGTCGGAAACGAGTACGTTACCAAAGGACAGTCTTGCAACCAGGTGACCTTGGCTTATGGCTGTTGTAAGCCCTGTAAGATATAAACCATGGTTGTTTAGGTGAGTTACGGAATTGGAGCACTCAGCAAAGGCCTATTCGGCCGTCACTTCGATTGGTTGGTTAAACTGATCAATCAAACCCTAAGCACCAAATTACCCAGAAGTTTCTTCATTGGCGTGCTAGATATTGCTGGTTTTGAGATTTTCGACGTAAGTATTAAATATTATATATGGTTATGTTTCACCTAGTTTTTGATTCCACCGCACTTGTTTAACAGAGCAACAGTTTTGAGCAACTTTGCATCAACTTTACAAACGAAAAGCTCCAACAGTTCTTCAACCACCACATGTTCGTACTTGAACAAGAAGAATACAAGAAAGAAGGAATTGACTGGGTTTTCATCGATTTCGGAATGGACTTGGCAGCCTGCATTGAACTCATTGAAAAGGTAAACAAGTTTCCAAGCAATGTTTTGCATCAGAGGAAAATTACTTTGAATCGTAATAGGCGCTAGCTAATAATTGTGAAATGAGTTGATAGATAGTTTTGCGATGAATAACCGTTATAAAATCGAAAACATTTTCTTGACGAGTTATACAAAAATGACTAGTGGGCAAATTAATTGTATTTACATTTCATAACCCAAAAATAGTTTTTGAAATTAAGCACAAAAACCATAATCATTAATGTTTTATTTAATTACAGCCGCTTGGAATCATGTCTATTCTCGAAGAGGAATGCATGTTTCCAAAAGCCAGCGATGACACTTTCAAGGACAAGTTGTACCAAAACCATCTTGGTAAGAGCAAAGCTTTCGGTAAACCGGTAAAGAAGACCAAATATGAAGCCCACTTCGAACTTTACCACTACGCCGGAACAGTAAGTTTATTAATAATCTCAATGTATAAATAAATTACAATATACTAATATGCATTCTTGCTTTAATAGTCGTATGGTTCGTTCACCTATGATATGAAATGAAGTTTCGTGAGTTGTGCAATAACTTGCAACTATATTCACATTTTGTTTCAGGTACAGTATAACATTTGTGGATGGCTAGAAAAGAACAAAGATCCACTAAACAACAGTGTTGTTGATCTTTACAAAAAGGCCTCATTAAAACTCATGCAGACGATATGGGAAGGATATGTCAGTCCAGAAGAAGGTAGGAATTGAATTGTCAAACTTTCTAAGAATAAATGTAAAGGCTGGTCATTTGTGTTTGTTATATTTAAGAATTGTTTTGCAGCTGCTAGCGGAGGTGGCAAAGGCGGAAAACGTAAAAAGGGAGGTTCCTTTATGACTGTGTCTTCCCTGCACAGACAGTCACTAAATGCGCTCATGACCAACTTGAGGTGAAATATACCTACATTAAAGAGTGTACTACACCACTTAATGCAATGAACGAAAAATGCAAAGTGAAACAACGGTATTTGGGCAATCACAGGTCAACTTCGCCTCATTTCGTACGTTGTCTCATTCCAAACGAACGAAAATGTCCAGGAGAAATGGATTCCCACTTGGTTCTCCACCAGCTTCGATGCAACGGTGTGTTGGAAGGTATTCGTATTTGCAGAAAGGGATTTCCTAACAGGGTTCCATACGGGGACTTCAAACAAAGGTATGGTATCTAATGTAATCCCACAAAAAAAAACGTGACCTAAAACCAGAGTAGAACTGTAAATACCCATGGGTGTAATATATATTTTTGAACATAATAAGGCGAAATTTTAACACCGTTAACAATAGATACCGAATCTTAAACCCGAAAGCTGCACCTGAAGGACAGTTTATGGATAGTAAGAAAGCATCAGAAAAACTACTCGGGAGCATTGAAATTGATCACGAGTCCTACAAACTCGGCCACACGAAGGTTGCTAACTAAAAAGTGTTATAACTGTTATAGGCATGTAGAACGTCAAGACTAATCTAACTTTAAGAAACGTGCGAACTCTTTTTGGTTTTAAAACCGCGTGCTACTAACATAACATTACGTGGTATAGTACAATAAAAAAGATGAAAAGAAAATCAACCTAATACATAAACTATAATGAATAAATGTCCGACAGATTAGTTTGCTGGTTTAGTGCGTCACCTTTCAGCAGAAAAGTTTCAGGTACGAAACTGGTCGCTACCTGGTCGGCTGTGTCCTTGGACAAGGCACTTAACGGACATTGTTGAACATAAAGTGGAATAACGGGTTCTACCAAATTAAAAAAAACGTGAAAACATACACAGCACACTGCAATAGATCCGGTAAACCGGCGGTTGGCGCGAGGTGATCTGACGATTGACCGTGTGTTAACCGCCTTGGTTTTCTCATTCATGGGGATAAACATGAATATCCTATCCTATCCTATTCTAAAGGTATAGAGTGACGAGACCATATATATTAACGGAATGAATTTTTAAGTTCTCTCTATATCGTAAAACTGTTTGTCTTCTACAGGTATTCTTCCGCGCAGGCATGATCGGTAAACTCGAAGAAATGAGAGACAACAAACTTTCGGCTATCTTCAAACTAATTCAAGCCCGCATGAGAGGAATGCTGATGCGAAGGGAGTATCAAAAGATGATTGACCGACGGTAAGATATTCAAACGACTTACGTTATTTGTATAGTATTTATAATGGATTTAATGGGAAGTTTAAGGGATTGCGCGCAATTCGTCAGTAAAATTAGTGACGTAATATTGGTACATTACTGATAACCTACATGCATTTCAGGTTAGGATAGGATAGGATATTCATGTTTATCCCCGTGTATGGGAAAACCAAGGGGGTTAACACACGGGCAATCGTCAGATCACCTCGCGCCCACCGTCGGGTCACCGGAGCTAGTGCAGTGTGTTGTATATCATAGACACGTTCCTTTAATTCGGTAGAACCCTTTAATTCACGGTGTTCAGGCAATGTCCGTAAAATGCCTTGCCCAAGGACACAACCGACTATCTATCGACTAGCTATCGACCAGTTTCGCACCTGCAACCTTTCGATTGAAAGGCGACGCACTTAACCGCTACACCAGCCGGCCGGACAAGGTATAAATAGAGTGTTATTGGGTCAGTAGTTTTTAACATTTTTTAAGAGAACACATATTTTTTAATATTACACCACCAAAGGCAGCCTTTTGTATTTTTAGACAAGCCTGTCGAATTATTCAGTCCAACTTGCGCGCTTTCTTCGGGATGGCGAATTGCGAATGGATGAAACTGATGTTCAAAATTAAGCCGCTACTCAAGACCGCTGAGTCCGCTAAAGAGCTTGAAGAAATGGAGAAGGAATTCGCGGAAACAAAAGTCAATTTGGAAAAGGAAACTAAAAGAAGAAAAGAATTAGAAGAAATGCAAGTGTCATTTATACAAGAGAAGAACGATCTTGTTATGCAACTACAAGCGGTGAGAAACATATATTGCCAACCTTTATTTAAGTCAATTATTTTTTAGGATTTGATTTCTAAACTGTCTTTGTAAAAATCGGTGCAGCAACAAGATCAAATTGATGACGGCGAAGACCGATGTGATCAACTCATCAAGACAAAGGTAGAGTTGGATGGTAAGATAAAGGAGCTCACCGAACGACTTGAAGATGAAGAGGAGCTAAACAATGAGCTGGTATCAAAGAAGAGAAAATTAGAAGATGAGTGCTCCGAGCTGAAAAAGGATATTGATGATCTTGAGATTACTTTGGCAAAAGTAGAAAAAGAAAAACACGCAACTGAAAACAAGGTAGGCTAAAATCACACTTTTTACAAATTTCCTGTAGTTTTGCGACCCAATTTAATGTTTTTCTTTAAACTCAGCTTAAAAATCTGCAAGAAGAACTGGCAACTCAAGATGAGCAAATCGCAAAGCTGCTGAAGGAAAAGAAAGCTTTGCAAGAAGCTCACCAGCAGAACTTTGGATGATCTTCAATCTGAGGAGGACAAAGTCAACAGTTTGACCAAACAGAAGGCCAAACTAGAACAACAAGTTGATGACGTAAGTTTGATGGATTTCTGGCAATAAAACATACTTCGTGGACGGGAACAAGTTTTCTTCTGGGAGCCCATACGAAAGAAATTTTACAATATAAATTCTTATTTTAATGTTTTTTATAATCGCTTACAGCTGGAAGTTTCTCTTGAACAAGAAAAGAAACTTCGAATGGAGCTAGAACGAACCAAACGAAAGTTGGAAGGAGACCTTCGTCTAACTCAAGAAACCGTCATGGATCTTGAGAACGACAAGCAAAGACTTGAAGAGAAATTGAAGAAACATGAATTTGAATACAGTCAGCTTGCTAGTAAGCTTGAAGATGAGCAAGCTCTCGTGTCTCAACTTCAGAAAAAGATCAAGGAGCTGCAAGCAAGAATTGAGGAGCTTGAAGAAGAATTAGAAGCAGAGAGAGCTGCGCGTGCCAAGGTTGAGAAGCAGAGAGCGGATCTTTCAAGAGAACTTGAAGAGTTAAGTGAGCGGCTTGAAGAAGCTGGTGGTGCAACTGCTGCCCAGGTATACTTTTGTTTTAAAATATGTTATTTCGACTTGTGCCATAGAGCTAAGGTCCTCTTTTGTCTGCTGTAGATTGAACTGAACAAACGTCGTGAAGCTGAATTCGCCAAACTTCGTCGAGAGATTGAAGAATCTAACTTGGGCCACGAGGCTACAGTTTCGACATTGAGAAAAAAACATGCCAATACTTCAGCCGAAATGAGCGAACAAGTAACGTAACCAGTATTTTATGAATTCGTCTTGTGTAAACCAGATTCCTGGCGTGGTAATACACGGTTGCGTTATTCTAGATCGACAATTTGCAACGAGTAAAGCAGAAATTGGAAAAAGAAAAGAGCGAGATGAAGATGGAAATTGACGACCTCGCATCAAACGTAGAGAGCGTTACGAAAGCTAAACTTAACTACGAGAAAATGGCACGAAATTTTGAGGAACAACTAAATGAGACAAAAAAGAAGAACGACAACTTCATCAAAGAAGTTAATGAGCTGAATGCCGCCAAAGCTAGACTCTCGTCTGAAAATGGTTTGATGAGAATGAAACTTTTTAAAAGGAGTTGTACTTAACATTAATACTTTAATAGGTGAATTTGGAAGACAACTTGAGGAGCGTGAGCACTTAATGGCACAACTTACACGGAGCAAGAATAGCTCATCTCAGCAAATCGATGAACTAAAACGAGTAGTTGAAGAAGAGACCAAAGCTAAGGCAGCTCTGTCTCACGCAGTTCAGGTTAGGCAAAGTTGTTTCACAATGTGTTTTATTGTATAAACGTAATAGTTATTATCGAATAACATTTGGATTTCACAGGCTGCTAGACATGACAACGATCTCTTACGGGAACAGTACGAAGAAGAACAAGAAGCAAAGGCTGAACTTCAAAGGGCGCTATCCAAAGCTAATGCTGAAGTTGCACAATGGAGAAACAAATACGAAACTGATGCCATCCAACGCACTGAAGAACTAGAAGAAGCAAAGTAACACTACTTGTTTGTGAATTGGTTTAACTACAAATTAACCTCACTTACGTCACAGGAAAAAACTCGCAATTAGACTGCAGGAAGCGGAAGAACAAGTTGAGGCTATGCAGGCGAAAGCATCCAGCTTGGATAAAACGAAGAACCGCCTTCAAGGAGAGTTGGAGGATTTGACTATAGATTTAGAAAAGTCCAACGCAGGCGCAGCTGCTTTAGATAAGAGACAACGCAACTTTGACAAGGTTAGGATAGGATATTCATGTTTATCCCCGTGAATGGGAAAACCCCAGGGGTTATCACACGGGCAATCGTCAGATCACCTCGCGCCCATCGTCGGGTTACCGGCGCTATTGCAGTGTGTTGTGTATGATAGACACCTTCCCTTCAATTTGGTAGAACCCATTAATCCGCTGGGTTCAGGCAATGTCCGTAAAGTGCCTTGCCCAAGGACACAACCGACTAGCTAGCGACCAGTTTCGTACCTGCAACCTTTCGATTGAAAGGCGACGCACTTAACCGCTAGACCATCGGGCCGGCAAAGGTTTATTTTTTACGTTAAATTAATTTTATTCCTTTGCGATTCTAAGTTGTTGCGATTTGTCAGGTGCTTGCTGAACATAAACAAAAGTCAGAGGAGATCCAAGTCGAACTGGAACAGTCTCAAAAAGAAGCTAGAAGTCTTTCCACAGAGCTTTTCAAGATGAAAAACGCATATGAAGAATCCCTTGATGGTCTGGAAACTGTGAAGAGAGAAAACAAAAATCTTCAGGGTAAAACATTGCTGTTATTTCACTTTTAGTTAACTTAAACATCCACAATTTGACTGTATAACAGAGGAAATAGCCGATTTGACTGATCAAGTTGGAGAAGGGGGTAAGAGCATCCATGAACTTGAAAAGGCAAAGAGGACTCTTGAACATGAAAGGAACGAGATGCAAAGTGCCCTTGAGGAAGTTGAGGGAGCTATGGAGGGGGAGGAGTCCAAGGTCCTTCGCCTTCAAGTTGAAATGGCTCAGATGAAACAAGAATTTGAACGAAGACTTGCAGAGAAAGAGGAGGAAGTTGATAATCAAAGGTAATGTTATATGGAACTATAAAAAAAACATTGTTTGTTATCAACTTATATGTAGACGAAACCAACAACGAGCTATCGAGTCCATGCAAACCACCCTGGATTCCGAAAGCAAATCACGACAAGAAGCTGTTAGAATTAAGAAGAAAATGGAAGGAGATCTTAATGATCTTGAAATTCAACTTGGACACGCCACCCGTCAAGCTTCTGAAGCCCAGAAGCAAGTCAAGTCTGTACAAGCTCACGTTAAGGTGACCTTATTTAAACAATGTGTAATTTCCCGACTAGGTGCTGACTCCTCTAACACATGTCTTTGTGAAAAGTTACAGTACGCTCAGACGGCGTCTCTTATTTAGAGTTTGAAATAACGCGTCATTGTCCAAAATTTCATGAATTCATTCGAAATTGACACGTGAATGATGACGGGAAAGAAAAGTCTTGTAAACTAGAGAGTGTCAACCACGTGTTTAACCAACACTATTTGTAAAACACATGTTGTATAACCTATATTCATGCTACAGGGTCCCTAACCACAATTTGTATTTTATACACTGAGTATGTAGTTTTTGTTTCTGCAAGCATAAACGCATGGGTCCCATAGTTAACATACCAAACTTATATTCCATGTTTAGGTAAATAAAAAATAAACGTCTTAAATTTATGAACATTTCACCAAAAATGTTTTAAATTATAGCTTCTTTTCAAGCGCTGTAGTGAAATAAAGCTAAATTCCCAAAACAGCCCGATTTAGTTTTTCGTTGTTTCAGGGAATTCCCCTGGGTTTAGTAGATAAGTTTTTGTTTTTACATAAGTGAGTCATGTTATGTAGCAATTCTTAAAGTTTTAATCTGTTTTGTCGACTTCTTGTTGGAGATGTCATAGTGCGATATGGCATGCCTGTCACAATCATAATTCAGGAGCATAACTTCGTTTTCATGGAAATTAACCTAAGTAAATGTTTTCTTTTTTGAATTGGCACAGAGTGTCTAATGTTTTAACATTTTACCGAATTTTAATAAAATTAGAGCAGCCGTTCAAGCGCTATGGCCACAAAATCAACGTTTAACGGCTATGGCCACAAAATCAACGTTCTACGTTAAAACGTTTTGAGGGATTTCCCCTATATTCATTATTCAAATTTTTGGTTTCTGCATATTTAGACCATGTTGTCTTACAAATGTCCAATTTTCATTGCGATTTCATTACTTCTTTTGGTAGATGTCGGGGCAACATGGAATGATTGTCACAATCATGATTTGAAACCATATCCTATTTTTTGGGTATTTCCCTAGGTTATTTTATTATTTCTTTTAAGTGTTAAATCAGTGACTAATGCACTTACATTCCACCAAATCTGATTCAAATTGTAGCATCCGTTTAAGCGCTATGCCCAAAAAAGGCTATTTATATAGAAAAAAAATACCGTTGTGGTTTTTAACGTCTAAGGGGAATTCCCCTAGATTCATCACCCGAAATTTCGGTTTCCGCATATCTAGACTATGTGCGCTAACAAATTTTAAAATTTTATTGCAATTCCATTACTTTTTCTAGTAGATGTCGGAGCCACATGCTATGCCTGTCACAATCATGATTTGAGAACAAAATCTTATTTTTTCGGGTATTTCCTTAGGTATTTGTTTCATTTCTCTTGAGTATTATATCATTGGCTAATGTTTTTCTTACATTTTACCAAATCTAATTAAAATTGGAGTAGGCGTTTAAACGCCATGCGCAAAAAAAACTAAATTTTTAGAAAAAAATACCGTTTTGGTATTTAACCTCTCAGGGGAATTCCCCTGGGTATATCACCCAAAATTTTGGTTTCTGCATATCTAGACCATGTGCGCTATAACAAATGTCAAAGTTTTATTGCAATTCCATTACCCCTTCTGGTAGATGTCGGAGCCACAAGCCATGACTGTCACAATCATGATTTGAGAACAAAATCGTATTTTTTAGGGTATTTCCCTAGGTAATTATTTGATTTCTTTTAAAGTTTGTATCATTGGGTAATGTTCTTACAATTTACCAAATCTAATTAAAATTGGAGTAGCCGATCAATCGCTATGGCCAAAAAAGGTACCTTTTTTAAAAAAAGTACCGTTTTGGTTTTTCACCTTTCAGGGGAATTCCCCAAATTAAATTACCCAAAATTTTGGCTTTTGCATATTTAGACCATGTGCACTAACAAATGTTTAAATTTTATTGCAATTCCATCACCCCTTCTGGTAGATGTTGGAGCCACAAGCCATGACTGTCAAACCTTTGACGAAAAAAAAAAAAAAAAAAAAAAAAAAAAAAAGAAAAAAAAAAAACGGACAAAAACAATATGTGTCCCATTTTTCCAAATGGGACCCATAATTACGGTTTTCTAAGGAAACATATATGTACAATTAAATGATCACAAATTTACTAATTTAAGGAATACCTAACAATATTTACCAAATTGTAACTGAACAGGAGCCAAAGCACGTCATATACATCTTCACAATAAGTATAGCGATCTCATTCCCTCTTGACATCGATATAAATATATACTATAATGGCGACGATAAATCTTACACAATGCATAGTTATTAAACGGCGTCAAAAAGTGGCATAAAAACAAAACGTTTTCTTTACCAGGACCTGGAAATGCAAGTTGACAAAGCACAACGAAACGCTGACGATGTTCAAAAACAGTCCGCTGTTATTGAGCGAAAAGGAAATCTTCTTACTGCTGAGATTGATGAGCTTCAATCCGCTCTTGAACAAGCTGAAAGAGGACGAAAGTTGGCAAAAACCGAACTTCTTGAGAGCAGGTTAAAAAACAATTTGCTGTTAGCACATTATAAACGGGTTAAAGTATTTGCCACAAATACATTTTACTTTCAATAACTTGATTTTTCAGCGAACGATCGAATATGCTTCACACCCAGAACACAGCTCTAATTAACCAGAAGCGAAAATTGGAAGGAGAAATTCAAACCATGCAAGGAGAGGTTGAGGAATCTGTGCAAGAACAACGAAACGCTGAGGAAAAAGCAAAGAAATCAATTGTGGATGTACGTTTTTTTTACTCTTTTATACAGTCCAAATATATTTATGTATTCCTTGTTATTATCAGGCTGCTACTATGGCCGAGGAATTGAAAAAAGAACAAGATCTTTCTTCCCATTTGGAGCGAATGAAGAAGAACATGGAGCAAAGCGTTAAAGATCTTCAGCAAAGATTGGACGAAGCTGAGAACATTGCGCTCAAAGGAGGCAAGAAACACGTACAGAAACTTGAGACCAGAGTGAGTAAAAGTGCAAAATAAATGTGATAATTTAACCCAGTACATGGAAACTATGGGACAATAAAATTTAATTTTTCCGTTGACACTATGCTGTTAATGATTGTATTTTAATCAGATTCGTGAACTTGAGAATGAACTGGACACTGAACAACGACGCAACAGCGATTCAGTAAAGGGACAACGAAAACTAGAGCGAAGATTGAAGGAAGTTACTTATCAAGGGGAAGAAGATAAAAAGAACTTGGCTAGTGTCCAGGATCTTGTTGATAAACTTCAGATGAAAGTTAAGACATACAAGAGACAAGCTGAAGAAGCGGTGAGTTAATATAAGTTATAACTTCAATCAACAACAAATTTTAACTGTACTATATGCAAGTATTAAACGCGTAGTTAATGTATATTGATTTCATCTTACTCGAAGGGATTTTCTGTCGACGGCTGCGTTTTTCGATAGTGGAAATTTTATTTTAAAGGGTTTTTTTTTAACCACTTTAACCGCATAATATACTATTTTTACGACAGGATTATTGATCATTTCCATTTTTTCATGTTATATAATATGTATAGGCTTAGAGTGTTGTGCCTACTGTAGGTCTTTACCTTTTTAACTCTTGTTATTTTCTTCATAAGAGGAGGAATAATTAAACAATAAATTAAACTAAACCATCTTCCACTGTAGGAAGAGCAAGCGAACTCCAACCTGAGCAAGTACCGCAAACTTCAGCTCGAGTTGGATGATGCGGAAGAGAGAGCAGAGATGGCGGAGTCGCAGTTGAACAAAATGCGCATGAAGGCTCGAGACATGAAAATGGAAAAATAAGGTTAGTCTTGTTCTCAATATTGTTTAATACATCAATTTTTAAATGTATTTTTTGTATTCGATTTTTTCGATGATTTTTAAACATATTTTGTCTATTGAAAATGAAGTAATATAATATTCCGAAACCTCTGAATATGAAATGTACAAATTTCCGGTGTGTCTTTTAGCTTAGACCTTCATATCATTACATGCATTCTGAACCTCTGTAATAATACAGTGTATTAAAGTGTGTTCATAGGCATATTGCAAAAAATTCTATCTAAAAGTTATTTGATATAAATATAACTTCTTTAAAATAATTATT
The DNA here is from genome assembly GCA_000149265.1 of Ciona savignyi. NCBI lineage: Eukaryota > Metazoa > Chordata > Ascidiacea > Phlebobranchia > Cionidae > Ciona > Ciona savignyi. Next base: position 626,242 of record CH001995.1, read on the forward strand.
TTTACGTTTCACAGAGCTTCTGTTTGACAAACCACGAAACGGATTTTCAGATGAATTTTAATAAAACAAATGTGAATTACTTTCAAATAAATAAACTGCAGAATAACTTTGGTTTTGTGTTATTTGAATTAAAGGACAGGGGGTTATTTTACGCAATATGGGAGACCTTGACAACATTTCAAACTGACATTGTTAGCTGTTGTTGATGCCATTACACCGCGTTTACACTATAGGTGTTTTAGACCTGTTTATTTGGAATATACTGCCGCATGCAAACTAACCTCGTTGGGAAGCGGGCTGCTGGAAATCAGCACAGGTAACGATTTTTAGTACCTTAAACTCAATTTCGAGTTTGGACCTGCTTTTGAAGCCATGTCGATAAGATTCGGCAAATCAGTCACTTAAATGTGCTGGCGGCGGTTTGTCACTAATCGCTTTATTTCCGCATAAAGGCGTATTTGATTAAAAATGTCTTCAGCTGGAGCCGCGCTTATTACGTCTTACCTTTTATGTTAGTCGATTTTTGTTTACAAATCGTATATATATCGGTCGTGCTAACCATTCGGCCACACAATCGTACGATTTTTTTAATCTATCGCCGTGAATGGGAAACACAAGGGACAATTTCTCGGACAATCGTCAGATTACCTCGCGAGTCCTGTCGGCATTCCAGTGTATTGTACATGGTAACTACTTTTTCTCAGTTACAATACTCGTTTATCAATTGAGGCTCTAAGCAAAGACATGCCGTCTGGTAGCCAGCGGGTGTTTCTGATCTACAGACATTCAGCTGCCTGCAAACCGCCCATGCACTTAGCGATTAAGCTATCAGGCAATACTGGCTTATCATGGATTCCCATATTACGAATATCGTGCTGTTTATAGTGAAATAGCCCGAGGCAATTTAACAAAATTACCAAGACAACAAGCAGGAATGCTTTTTACCATAATATTTCATATTTAAGCGAGACTAAACGTCCTAATTGGTTCAAACTAATTTATTTTGGCATTGTAGAATATTGTTAAAAAATAAGTGATGAGGCTATTGTTAGTTGCTTGTTTTCTAAGTGTTTGGATTGTCACATGTCAATCCGCTAAACGTCGGAACAAGGTATGTTTAGTTGTATGAATAAATAAAATTGTCTTGATCGTGGGCTAAACATATATGAAATATTGAGTACATTAAGAATACTGTAATAAAGTATATTGAATTAAATTCTTGTATGTAATATATGGAAATGCTCGAAGCTATTATTATATACAAGCTACTCACAAACAGGTCGGAGAGACACGCAATCGAAGAGAAATATTATCCGGTCTTCCAGTGCGTTTGGGTCAGTTAAGTAGAGAAGGTAAATTAAACATAATTTTTATTTAAAAACATTAAATCCAATATACAGTCGGCCGTTTGACGCAATCGGTAAGAGCTGCTTTAATCCATTTACAAAAATATAACTTAATTAAACACTGTTTTATGAAAAATTGAAAAGAATAAGATAATTTAGGAAATTTGTGACATCATAAAAACGTAATTAAAACCAGTACTCTTTTCAACTTTTAAATGTCTATTAGTGTTTATGTATTTTTTCATAAATTGTGCACTTTTGATCTACTATATCCAGAAAGTTATGTTCCATATTTTGGTAAGCTCTCCCCCTTTAGTTATCTATAGGCAACTGCAGGTGGTGGAAAACCTTTTCAGCACTTGTTTACGATTATCTGCCCGAATCCTTCAAAAAAGTAGGAATACACTACAAAACATGATATCTAGGCGTGACTGTGGACCAATTTGTAGACACGATAACCTTTGTAACTCACCTTATCTGTCAAAACCGCTATATGTAAAGCCATATTTATTTGGTTATTACACTGGCCCACACTGGAGCCAATAAGTTTGCAAAGACTTATCTATAACCGGAGCTAATTAATAATCTGTATATCAATAACATGGTTTATGTTTCTAGGAACACTTCAAGTATTCACAACACCCCCTCCTCCTTCCCCCATGACCAACCCTCCACCGAATTTACATCCAATGCAGTTCACACGTGTTGTGAACCATGGAAATACCGCTGTGATCAGGTATAATCATGATCTTCGAATTCCTATAAATTTAAATGTTAGGGGGGGGGGCAAAGGCTACGAATAATAGTGGGGTCTATCCGGTTTTGATAGATAAAAAAGTGCGAATGCAATCGATTACTTTACTATAACATATAATAGACAATTTGAGACGGTATTAAAATTTTACAAATGGGTGAAAAGGTGCAAGTTATAACTCTTTTTTAGGTTTGGACCACGGCCGACAAATCTGAAACGAATCGAGGATTTTGTCGCGGAATCCCTTGCTAACAGATATATTCAGGTGACGTTTACCTCACCAGGAAGAGATCCGAATACAGGTGAGAATAGTATGATATCGTCGCAACTATTCGTCCCACACCTTTTATCTCTTCAGATCGTCGGTATCAGATATGCTACACATTCGACTCGCGAGATGCGTTAACCACCAATTTCACAAATATGTGCATAGAAAATCTTCCAATGCCAAAGCTGGCCAATAGCACAGAATCGTTTCGTTTTTTGCTTCCTGACTCTACTGGACCGAGAGAGCTATTCAGGTATAAATGGAAAAAATGACTATATGACTGTGTTTTTTCTCGTTTTAATTTATCCGTGCGAAGAGATAATATGTTCTCTAGTAGTACAGGTAAAGTGAACCAAAAAATCATATGCATGTAACAAAAGTAAGTTTTTCTGAGCAGAACATTCTTGGCGATTCGTATGGTCGACAACTCGTCCAAGACCTCACCACTCTCTGACATTGTTTCTATTGACCACACACCTTATCGTGAAACAACCGTTTCAACAACTAAACCGATAACAACAACTACACAATTGAATGAAACTACAACCACTGTTGAGAGATTTCCTACTAGTCCAATAAGATTAGCAACAACTGTAGGTAAATTACCAATCACCCTAAATATCTTTATATAATAGAATTGTCGATAGGGTCTATATTTTTTTTATATATAGATACGACCACAACCAGTGTTACGGAAAGTACAACAACATCTCAACCGCAGCAAAGTACAAGGTAAACATTTTTTACAATTTAAAATGTGAAGAGAGTTTTTAAAATGACTCGATTGTTATTAAAGGCCAATCGTGGACATCATTCCCCCAAGCCGAATCACCAACTTTGCCGCCGTAAAATACCTGGTCAGGGGAGGAACACAATTAATAAGAGTAAAATTTGCATCTCCTGGAAACAACGGTCATTTTGGAAGGGGTAAATACTGCCAGTAGTGTAGAAATAAAAAAGGGAGTTATGTTTTATTCCGGTAAATTAAAAACGTTAAGAGTTTTTAACAATGCAATCATCATATTTTATCCTTGGGTAAGGCACTTTACGGACATTGCCAGAACTCAGCGGCTTAATGGATTCTACTAAATTAAAGGATTATTTCAATTACACAACACACTGCGTGACGTGATCTTACGATTGCTCCTGTGTTAACCTCCTTGTTTTTTTCTTTCACGGGGATAAACATGAATATCCTATCCTATTCTATTTTATCCTTTTGCGCCCACTGGTGGGTGGCTCCCAAAATGTTGCCGATTTCGTTAGCAAATGTGTGTCTGGTAATTTCTGTTTCTAATAAAATAAATGCAGGCAATATCTTATAGTAGTACTTCTTTAATCAGCTTCCCGCTACTTGATATGCTACTCATGGGGAAGTTCTCATCGGCTACAATTCAATTTCTTACGAAATTGCATTCCCAATCTTCCGAGACCGAAATACTCTGGCCAATCAGAAGATTTTACTTTCCCGGCGCCAACTGCCAATCGTCGCAGCCGGTGATTTGAACTGTCTTAAAATTTTACATCTTCACTTAAATATATGTTCTGCTCGGATAATATTTGTCCACTGACTACCACTTAGATTGATTGCATTGTCATCAGATTGCAGTAGTTTTTATGCATGTAATGAATTTGTCGCACAGAATATTGTACATGGCGATAAAGGCAATGGACGAGTTATCCAACATCGCACCCACCTCAAATATTGTTATGATCATGTATCAACGAAGAACAACTTCAACATCTAGTAAGCTGTTTGTGATTATATTACAGCAGCGTTGGCTCAACTTGAAATGTCCGGCTGCGATATACCTATCTATTCTATCGATAAAACAACAACATTTGAATATTTTCGGTATGTACATTTTGGTACCCCCGTTTAAGTCCTTCGTTAATATTTTAATATATATCAGTTCTACAGATAGATCTGGTAGTAACACTACCCGAATTTTACCAGGAACCGGATGTAAGGAATGCAACGGTGTTAGAAGTCTCGAAGAATGCGATCGTCGAGGGACCGTTAAAACTTGCCAACGACAGGTTACAATAATTTACAGAAAAACGTTGAACGTTCAGTGATAATACCATATTGTGATTCGGGTGTTTGTATACTATACATATATTTATATATTAAGAGTTATGGGTTCTTCCAAGAACATGTTTATTATACTTGTTTTCCTTTTTTCTCCGTCACGCTCCTGACAGGCATATCATGTCGCCTGACAGGCATATCATGAAATCTAGAGAAATTCCCATGAGACGTTTAAACCCAAAACGGTATTTTTTTCTAATAAATAGCTTTTTTGGGCATAGTGCTTGGACGGCTGCTCTAATTTTGATCAAATTTGGTAAAATGTCGGACCGTTAACCACTCTCTGCCAATTAAAAGAAAGAAAACACGCCACATCGCACTGACATCTCTAACAAGAAGTCGTCAAATCGGATTAAAACTTTAAGAGTTGTTAGATAACGATATGTAAAAACAGAAACTTATGTAGTAAACTTTCATTATTATTTTTTAGTGTGTGCATTTTAAAGATTAAAATATGTTTCGTAGGACGTATGTTCAATGGAGGTTAGAATTAATGGAGGTCGACGCACCATTTCTGTATTTTGTAAGCAGAAGCAAGCGTGCAAAAACGAACTACGACAGGTAAAAAAATAAATGTAGCCATAGGTTGCCTACAAAATTGTGTCTACAAAATAGTTATTATAATTCGGTGTATCTTGATTAGACATGAACGGGTGTGTGGCTTAGTGATTACGGCTACCGATCGGTCATATACAAAATTATAATCGGTAAAAAAGAAAACATCTTAATTAGACATATTTAATTTTAAATTTCCCGTTAGCCCTTTTATATGCTGTCGGATATATTATTATTATTATCCAATAGGTTACTTCATTTGCAGCATGTGGTCACTTAAAAACTGAACGACCATTTCAACCATTTTTTTTATTTCAGAACAATCAGCAATGCAGGCGAAACATGCAGAACAAAACATGTCGTTGCTGCTGTGAAAAACCAAGTTGTAAAGCTAGCAACTTTACGTGCATAACAACGTATAACAATTTCCAATAAAGCTGGTTGTTCGGAAATCCGGACAGTCCAACAATAACTGACTGTATTTGTTAATGAATGTATAGAATATTCATAATCTATCTCTCTGAATTGGTAAATACAAATTGTGATATTTGTTGTGGGGAAGTTGTAGGAAAATCGTCAGATTTCCTTGCGTCCTCAGTAGAAGCTTTTGCAGTGCGGCGTATATGATTAAGACTGCGACGTATAAGATGTGGCGTATAAGATTAATGCTTTAGTTCTCGTAGAACTTATTAATCCAGTGAGTTTAGTCGCTGCCCACAAAGTGCCTCGTCTATGCGAGCAACCAATCATTCTGTTCCCTGTTGGCGCCTACGTTCTTACCGATTAAGCTATATCCGGAATGTTGGGTAGTTGCACCCTAAGGAAAATTGGGAAAAAATTAAATACTTTGTAATATAGTAACATTCTACCCTAAAAACATTACACTTTCTGAATAAGTAAAGTTTAGAAATCTATTACAATTTTAAAATGAAAACCTTGAGATTGAGATGTTTTAGATTATTGCTTCTCTAGAATTATCTCAATTAAATGTTATGTTTGATGTCACAACATATTAAATCAAAATAAATAATTTGCGTTGGAAATATCTATCGCGGTCTGTTAAGCATATAAACTGGTATTTCCATCTGGAAGAAATACATTCAGTTTATATTTAATGTGTTGAATAATGGTTATTAATATGTTTTACATACTCGTTGTTTTGTTGGGGCAAATGTTTTGATAAAGTAACTATATAAAGTTGTCCTATATTTTAATTAAAAGGCTTTACATAATTACAGATTTTAAAAAAATGCAACCGTTTGTAATTAAGAAATGGCAAATAATATTTTTCTTATCGTACACTTTGACCACGAAAATGGTTTACTTGGTAATGATCGGTCGTGTGATATTGGTTTTTCTTCCGTTTTACTAAATGCTATTAAATGGCCTTCGGCGACCAGGGACCTTTTGAAATAGCATAACAAGTTGCTGTGTAATTAGCGTCAGCTTCCTTGTATTATGGTTAAAGTGGTAATAGAAAACGTCAAGCTGGGGATAATTTATGATTGTTGTTGAATGTTTTGCCGAATAAATATCACCAAAGCATAGTTTTTTAGTCTAAGGTTTCCATTTATAAAACAACATGGATTGACAGATAGATAGGCATGAAATTTTTAATAATCATCACTACCCTCGTTGCCTATGTCGTGGGTGATTTTGCTTCGGTAACCCTCGAAGATAATGGATATGATGGAATTCTTGTAGCCATTAATCCAAGTGTTCCAGAGGATCCTAGGATAATATCTTCCATCCAGGTATTAACTTTTTGCATTGATCAAGACAAGTGTCATACAAATATACAAACAAAATGAAAGGTAACCTAGTGATATACCAAGTTATTAAATAGGATTGCGGATAGAGTACTTTTGGTTGATGGAAAAATGTAGAATGCATTATAACACGAAACGTGATACAACTGCTTGTTAAAAATAAAGAAAATGCTATATCACGACCTTTTGACTGACTGTCAAATGTGTGTATTCATTCGTTATAACCAGTCCCCAACTGATCGCTTATTGTGTGTAAATATTTAATTTAAAAACCCTATATCTAGGTTATATTTGTGTCATGTTAGCTACCATCTGGGAAAGTTTTTATAAAAGAAATAAATAAAATATGTAATATCACTATAATGTGTTATTGTTCAGTTGTTATAACCAGTGTGACATTTATATTTATTTGTTTATATAGTTTCGTTTAAAAAAAACAAAATCTTTATCTTGGATTTAAAAAACAAAATTTTATTCTCGATAAACAGCATAATACTCTTTGTTATGTTCGGTGGTAATACCCGAGGTAATCGGCCAAATTGGGTAAAAAATGTAAATATGCATCCGGTTCGGGGTTGGGCTATATTTTGTGGCAAGAGTGTTGTTGGGCGCGACCACAAGTGCACTAGTTGCGTACATAAAGAAACCTCAGAGTAATTGCGTCGTCTTCATCGCGATGTGAGGATCACGAATATGATATTTACATTGGTTAGAGCACGGAAAAACAAATCACTTAACGGCGCAAATATGTTTATACTAAAACAGTGAGAACAAGTGAGTTATTGCCTTATAGGTCTATATCATTTAATTACATAAAACTGGTTTTGAGATATAGACTATACATTACATTTTCACAGAACATGTTTACTAAAGCATCTCCAACCTTGTTTTCGGCCACGAAAATGAGAGCTTACTTTCGCAACATCAATATTCTAGTTCCTAAAACATGGACAAGAGGGTTATACGACGAAGCAACCAGACTATCCTATCGAAAGGTATAATTTTCTTGTGTAACAAGATTTATTTGTGGCGTTATCTCATACGAGTTATCGTCTGATTACCTTGTGCCAACCGTCGTGTTACTGAAGCAATTGCAGTAGGTTGTGTTTTAATAAGATCCTTATCCAAGAAAACAGCCGATTAGCGACACTCCAGTTCCGAACCTAACGCGCAGCGACGCGCTAATCCATCAAGTACCTGTCCCTCAGCGCGCAAGAATATGTGATGATCTGGCCTCATTTAATATTGATCAAAAATGATAATTTCGGGAGTAATGGGAAAGCACCATTTGTAGCTACTTAGTTTATAAGCCTCAACCAAGTATTTTGATTCACTTAGGCCGATGTTATTGTCGCTGCCGCGAATCCAGCACAGGGGATAATTCCATACTCTGAACAAAATGCCGGTTGCGGAGAGCCAGGAAGTTTTATTCATTTAACACCGGAGTATGTGATAGATAATACTGAGGGAATTTTTGGACCAGTTGGTAAGTGAACCTCATTGTGTTTAAACTTGCGGTTGAGCAATATCACGTTCAACTTGAAGGGAATTCTACATTGAAAATAGTTATGCACTTCGTCCGACAGATTAGTCTAGTGCTTTATTGCGTCGCCTTTCAGCCGAAGGGTTGCAGATTCGAAACTACTTGCCAGCTAGTCGGCTATGTCCTTGGTCAAGGCACCTAACGAACACTGCCTGAACCAAGCAGATTAATGGGTTGTACTAATTTAAAAGATACACAACACACTGCAATAGCTCCGGTAACGCGACGGTGGGAACGTGACGGTGGGCACGTTCCAATTTTACGATTGCCCGTGTGTAACCCCCCTTGGTTTTTCCATTCACGGGGATAAACATTAATATCTTATCCAATCCTCCTATTTTACTTTCTCAAGATGTTGTTTCGTAGAGTGTTCTAAACTTCATATTGTGCAGCTTAAAGTGATAATTGTAACAGTCCTTGTTGCTTAAATAAATTATTGTATCTTCTTTCACAGAAAAGGTTCTAGTTCACGAATGGTCGCACATTCGGTGGGGAGTATTTGATGAATCTGTCTCTGGAGAACATAATTATCATTATGTTGATAGCGACGGAGTAACGCAAGGAACAAGGTTGTGAATAGAATATTGGTCGATCCAGATACCTCAGGGGTTATTCAAATATGAATTCTAAATAGTGTGTCTAAATATATCGACGATAAAGTTTCCTTTTTATTGAGCTATAGTGTGTTTTTGCTGGGTTAAATGTTTTGCAATATAGGCGACATTAAATTCTGCCTTTCTCTTCAATGTAAACTAACCTTAATAAAAGGGTTGTCACTTAAAGATTCTACATTTAACCCTTTAACGTTTAAAGCTAAACTGTTCAACACAATTTATTTTTGTTGTATTGTTTGTTCATAATTCAACAAAATAATAATATCAGCAATTAGGTCAAACTCTCCCTACAGAAGTAACATTTTGCTATCTTATCTGCACGCAATAATGACCAAACTTTACCGAACGTTGGCAGGAAAGAATAACTCACAGAATAAAAAATACCTCAACTTGGTTAGGTTAGGCATTCCCGGTCTATATATCAAAGATGTTTATACAGGTGCCCGAAGAGTCTGCAAGGAAGAAGTTTCGATTTCGTACCTCCTTATAACCAAAGTTGTCAGATAGACCCGTCAACGGGACTTCCTGTCAGTGACACCTGTGTTTTCTACGTGAACGATGTACAGAATGTAGGAATAAGGGCTTCGATGATGTCACATAGCTATGTTCCACAGGTTAAGTCACGTTTGCATTATTCAGTTAGAAATAAAATATAGTACGATATAATAAATTATTAAGTTACAAAAGCCGAAAAATATTGTTTTTCATGTATCTAACAATAAAGCCATTATAATATAATAATACATTTATAAATCGACTTCGAACCTCTGACTTTCGCTCTTGATTAAAGAAAACATTCTTGGCAAATGCTTTCGCAGTCGTTCGTCTTGCCCGATCCAAGAATTATAATAATACATCTATAAACCGTAACTATTTAAAATAAAAATACTTATTTTTTTTTATCCGCCCAGGTTTTGAATCCATTATGGTTTCTTACCAGGTTCGTTTTTAAATGAAATGCCGTATATAAATCGGTCGAGTTAATTCGGCCTCGATAATTTTAAACCAATATATTTCGCAGGTGGTTGAATTTTGTCACAGCGATCCAAGCGACCCAACCAACATGCACAACAGCGAGGCCGACAACGAGCAAAACAGTCGATGTAACTTACAAAGTACATGGGACGTCATAACTTCGACCAGGGATTTCAGGGACGGGGCTAACCCGCCAAACGCCAGCATACTTAACGTAAAACCCAACTTCAGGGTTGTACAAAGAGCAGCACACAGGAGATTTATGCTTGTGATTGACGTATCTGGGAGTATGAGAGGAGTGAGTTATCAGCTTAGTCTAAAATTCATATACCTCTTTCTGTAAAAAAAGACTAGCACTTTGATGTTTCGGTGTAAATTTATTCAAGTCTTCAGCTGCATGCCAAAAATGGTACAAATGTCCGGCCGTGGAATAAATGTATCCCAAAACACATGGTCTGCGTGTTGATTTGATTACAACAATACACTTTTTAACTTTGATTATTTTAGCAACGAATGCGTATGATGCGACAAAGTGTTTCAACATTCATAACTACGTCACTTCCGCTTGGAGATTGTGTTGGAATTGCAACGTTTGAAACAAGGTCGAAGGTTCTTCTGCCAATAGCCAACATAACATCAAGAGAGGCAAGATACAGAATAGCAAGTAAAATACCCCGAAGGGCGGGCGGCACTACTTGCATCGGCTGCGGTATTCAAAGCGCACTCGAGGTATTATATAACACAAAAATAATAAATCGTGATATATAATCTCGTTAGACATTATGTCTAACTTTTTTTCAATTATTTATTAAATTTTTGATTTTATATAACTGTTAAATACAGTATCTGTCATTATATATAGGTTACATAAAAACTAATTAAATAAGTCAAACTCGTACGTACGGATTAATGGATAAAAAAAGATCCAATATATCCACTGCAGTTAAAACATTTAACAACAAAAAAAACAATATGCACTTAGGAGTATACATTTTAAACTAGTCAGACTTACAGAATTTACAAACATCATACAGCATTATTACAACATATCACCAATACGTTCAAGTATATAGCACAAGTCATCAAATAATTCGGGTTCATTAGGAAATGGAGAGAAACGCACCAGGAGCTCCTTGCGGTAACATAATCGTTCTTAGTGATGGAATTGAGAATGAAAATCCCAAAATAAATGCAGTCGCTCCAATTGTTCGAGAACGGGTTTGTGTTGTTTTTAGTAAAATAACTCTTATGCGCAATTATTTTAATATACAGAAATATTGCTATGTTTGGATTTACCACCACAGTATCACGTTAAATCTTTCAATTATAAGGTTTCTTCATTATTACTTCAGTGTAAGTGGCGAAAACATTTTCTTATAATTTTCGAATCTTTGCCAAGCGAATGGAAAAACAATACTTTTTAACATCGTTATAGAACTGCACGATCTTTGCCATCTTTTTCACAACTGCACACAATCGAGAACTGGCGGAATTAGCTCGGGAGACATGGGGAGAATGGTACTTTGCACAGGACCGAGATATAAAAAGATTGATGGGAGCTTTTACCGCCATCGCTACTGAGGAAGACGGCGATTTAAGCAATATGATCTCAACGGTATGGTTGCTTTAAAACCATCACTTTGATATCTCCGGTATGGTTGCTTTAAAATCAGCAATATAATATCAAATTGATATCAGCTCCATCATACGAGTCACAACACATCTGAGAGAATATCACCAATCGTAAAACAATAATTTTATTTAAATGTTTGTTTAGTTGCTGTACAAGCAATATGTGGTCGTGGCTGGAAGCTCGGAATCAGAAACGATCATCATTGATGACACGATTGGGTTGGAAACCCGGTTCCTGTTTACGTGGCGAACTGTGGAACCAGGCAAGGAGTATATAACACAAGTGTATAATGCGCTTGTAAACTGTGCATTGTTTTTGATGGGTTGGTATTCAGTCGGATTAAATTGGTCATGTTCGATGAGCAGGGCTACCACTACTCTTTTTGAATAGGGCTACCACTACACTTTTAACCAGTTGAGTAAAATATCAGAGATGTTTAAAGTAATCCTCAATTTTGTGTCATCAGATATCACATTGATCCATCCCAGTGGTTGTGTATTTTCATCCTCTCCATACCCGATAGCAAATAACTGCCCCGGTCACCCACTTGCAAGGCACGATAGAAGGCTAAATATCATTGAATTTGCAATACCCGGCATTGCAACGGTAGGTGAAAATATTTGTAATAACAGTGTTAAAAATATTTACGTATCACTTAAACCGCACACTAAAGGAAACCTAATTTTGAACCCAATACCACCTGTATATAAAAAAGGTGACTATATACCATACAAGATCTTTTAAGGTTGGATGTGTACAATTTGACGACTTTGAATTGATGTCGAAATATGCACTTTTGCCATACGTTTCCCACAGTATGTGGCTTTAAAATATGACCCCTAATTCATATTTCTGTGAAAATACAATTTTGTTCCCTGTGGGTTAGAAAACCAAGCCTAAAATGGTTTTAGCACGCAAGTTATTTGCTTCTAGGACTGTTGGATTATTATAAATAATCCTTTTCTATAACTTACCGTTAGGCATAATATGGGAATATTTTGTTGGACATAGGCTAAGCGAGTATAACCCGAGTCTGTTTCGACCGCGCAAGTTTCGATCGTGTAAAAGCCGATTAAGCTATGGACTCTAAAATAAGCTAATATGGTAAGATGTCGTAGCGAAAGACTAAAGGTTTGTCGGTTTACTTTTTCTTACAAAACAGCCGGAGGCCAGAACGAAACCATGATTTAAATAACCACAAAATGAAAGTATGTGAAAAAAATAATATTGTGAAAATCGTTATGGCAGTCTGGAAGTTGGCGTTTTACTATCTCGTCACGACAACGAGAGACCATCAGTGCCACGATTACAGCAAAACCTCGACCGAATGTTGACCCAATAGTTATCAAGTCTAACTTTAGAGGGAACACATCAAACATCAATGAACCTGTGGTAATTGAAGCAAAGGTAACCAACCCTATTTGTACATATTTTGACTAAGGCATGCAGAAATTGCTATTTTGTAATTTCCGAGGTGTACGAAAGATTGGTTTATGTGACAACGGTAAATTTTATATATTCGGGTAACAGGTGACACGAGGCGATCCAGGGGTTCCTTTAACAGGTTTAACTGTCATGGCTGTTATTGAAAAACCAGACCTAAGCGAAGAAACGCTCCAGTTACTTGACAACGGGGCTGGTATGTTGCTGTTTAACATTGTTCCTATATGTATTTTTAATAGGATTGGATAGAACATTTAAGTTTTACCCCGTTGATGGGAAAACTAAGGGGTTAACACACGGGCAATCGTTAAATCACCCCGCTCCTACCGTCAGGTTACCGGAACTATTGTAGAGGGTTCTGTATGATTTACACGTTCCATCAATTAATTAGAACCTATTAATCCGCTGGGTTCACGCAATGTCCGTTAAGTTCCTTGCCCGAGGACACAACCGAACAGCTAGTGACCAGTTTAGAACCTAAAACCCTTTGGTCGAAAGCTGACGCACTAAGCCACCAGACTAACCCGTAGAATCCGCTATAGGTTCAGATTTAAGAAGAAATGACGGAATATACTCCAGAATGTTTAATGGATATACAGCAAGAGGAAGGTACAGCATACAGGTAATACAGGAAGGTACAACTATTGTCAACATATAGTCACAGTATAGCACGATAGGCCTTTTCAAATAAATAGACTCGGTTAGTTAATTATGTGTCACAATCAGTTAGTTGAACATGTAAGTAATATAATTTGTTTTTAAATTTAAGATCTCGGTGACGGGTAATGCTGTTCAGAGGAGTAGCGGCGATGCAGCATTCGAGTCGAATGCGCCATTAATGTTTGGACGAATCCTTACCAATGGTGAGCAATTCTTATCGTGTAACCATTTCTAAGATGATAGAAAGCAAAGGAACCTGAATGAATTATGTAGTGATTCTTATTAAAATCTTCCGCTAACATTGATAAAATTTATATAAGAAAATGTTTATACGTTGAGAATTCACATTTAATTTTTTTAAACTATAGTATTTAAGTCAAACATTTTTAAACTATATTTCGCCCGAAAAGTCATCTTGTGTTTTTTTAAATAAATTATTGTTTAAAAGATTACTTTATATACTACTACTACTATACTTTAATAAAAATAAAACTTTTTACGTATAGAAACTATTCTTCCTAACTGGTTGACGGCGGCTCTCTTACGGTGGAAAGCAAAGAAAGAAACAAGGGACTTTTCAAGAGTACATACATCGGCGGGAATAGAATATACAGGGTTTGGACCCACAATTTTTTGATAACATTTAGATTTACATATACAGTCTAAAGAAAATCTGTAAGGTTGCAAAAGTCAATTATGCAAATTCAAAATTAACAGCAAAAACTTGCACGTGGATGGCCATTTACAGGTAATTAACAACTTTAGAAATTATCCACACATAATACCACTGCATATCCAGCCAAATACGCGATTCTGCCGTGGACACCATTGCTCCCAACCAAATCACCGATTTCACCGCTGTACAAAATGACATTCGAAACAAAACAAGCGGAATCAAGATTAGGTTCACGGCACCTGGCGACGACGAAGACATCGGAACAGGTGATAATAAAAAATAAGTCACGCGTTCTTGTTAAGTTGTCGTTTGACTGGTAAACGCCAACATATATATTTCTTTCGAAAATATAATTCGGATATTCTGAAATAATTTCGGCGGATTTCAAGGTAAATTTTTTTTACTTTATTCATTGAGTATGAATGGGGCATATATTCACCTCTCTGTGCTGCTAAATTCATATTAATTAAATAATATGGGAATTCGAACGGCAACAGTCTGAGCTTGGAAAATCGTACTACTCTGTAGTAATACGGTTATATAGCACAGTCTCCAGTCTCATCTGACGGAGGGCGTAAATAAATGCAGCCAGGTTACTTTAAACAATGGAATAAAACCCCCCGAAAACGTGGATTGCACGCTGTGAAGGTACTCGTGGAGAGTGTCTTCCAGCATCCACCTAGTAGGGATACTACCCCGAGTGGATTAATTTCCACATTGCACGTAGGGGTTTTGGTCTAAGACCACCAACTCACGCTAAGCGTACAATTTAACTTTTTTGGGCTTACCACCAAAAAAAAATCTGACAAAATAACCTGCTAACAATGTATCCTGATCATTGTTTAAAATCTTTGTTATAATTTATATTATTTATTATAGTTAGATTTAAAATGTTTCCTATTATTTTTGCTTATAAATACTAAAGTAACAATCTTGTATTCGTAAAGAAGACCTCCTGTAGCACTAACTGTACCCACCAATCAAGAGTAAAATCAAATAATTTACATACAACGACTAACTAATAAGTGTATTACTGACCGAGCAATTAGCTTGGTGGGTTAGTGTTGGGGTTCGAAATTAGTCGGTAGCTAGTCGGCTGTGTCCTCGTACAAGGGACTTCGCGGATATTGCAGGAATTGTGGCTTCTACTAAATTGAAGGAGGAATGTGTGAATTATACACATCATACTCCAATAGCTCCCGTAACTCGACGGTTAGCGCGAGGTAATCTAACGATTACCCGTGTGCAAACGCTCCGTACGCTTTCCCAGTCACGAGATAAACATTAATATCCTATCGATTAAACGTTCGGAACAACTTGTTAATAAATAATATCCTAATCAAAACATTTTTATATAATGAATAGCGGAATCTTACAACATTTGCTACACATTTGATGGGCCTACCGAACTTTTAACCAACTTTGAAGAAAGTTACTGTGTGTCCAACTTTTCTGTACCCAAAACTGCTGGAACAATTGAAGAGTTTATAATACCCCCGCCTAATTTTGAAAATAGGACCGGGGCTATCAGGTGAATTATGACATATTTTTTACTTGAATCCCGTCGTCCAAACAACCGCCAATTGCATTATTTCTACCTTTAGAAATAAACCATACAATTTACATGACATGATTTAGCAAACCGTAAAATGCTAAGTGAATAAGGAAAAGTTACAAATAATTCGAAAAGTTATTTTTTAAATAAAGCCAGCATATTTCCGCTACAAGGCAAGTTTTTAAAAATAATTATTATCCATAGGGTTGCCATTGCGATCAAAGCTATGGACGACGCACTGCAAGTCTCTCGAGTTTCAAACATTGTATCGTTTAATTACTTCACCGGGTATCCCAAGCATCGACCAAAACAAGATCAATCGATACAAAGTCCATCACTTCGAGATGGCCTAATGCAAGATCAATTGATGCAGGATCAATTAGTACAGAGTCAACAAATGAACAACATTTCTAACACCAATACATCAGCAGCTTTAAAATGTCTGACTTGTTATAAAGCACGAAGTCATGCAGAGTGCCAGAGGATTGGAACTGTACAGTTGTGCATGTCCAATGAAGTAAGGCCATTACGGAAACCCCGTTTAGTTTTTAAGTTAGTAAACCTAAATTTAATTCACAGCAACAATGCGCAATTGATATTCGAACGGTGAATTGGCGCAGGAAAATGATCACCAAGTATTGCAAGCAAGCATCAGCCTGCATCAATGAACGCCAATCGGTTTGTACAAACACAACATAGAAACATGAAATGTAACCGTTCATATGAAATTATCTTTTTGTTTAAAAAAACAATATAATTCCAAGAATATTATTTTCTCTGTAATTTAACAGTTATGTTTGTTTGTAGAATCCTACTGATTGCAAGATCTTTGGCCCGAACAGATTTTGTCGATGCTGTTGCGGCACTTCACTGTGCAATGTAGACCAATCATCTTGCGCGGGCAATGTATGAGGCGTGAGATACCCGATTTTGATCAATTCAGAAATGCGTGCATATTTCTGTATCAAAATCTTAAGCTTTCGCTATTCGCCTGTTAACATTAATGAATCAGCTACATTTGTCATTAACATCGCTAGCGCTTTTATATCTAAAGTTTACATCGCAAAAAAATACGCTGCTATTCAAAATAAAAGCAGTAACATTATTTCGAATCATTGGTTAATTTTGATGTCAAAGTGGTTTTACAATGGTGGCCCTTCAACTAAAACCCTTAAAAGTGGACCCTACATCTGGAACCTATACAACTGAGACCCATTGCAACCAATATCCCTCCACCAAGAGCCTCTATCTGTGACCATCTGGATAGGATAAGATATTCATGTTTATCCTCGTGAATGGGAAACCCCAGGGGGTTATCACACGGGCAATCGTCAGATCACCTCGCGCCCACCGTCGGGTTACCGGAGCTAGTGCAGTGTGTTGTATATGATAGATACGTTCCTTTAATTTGTTAGAACCCATTAATCCGATGGGTTCAGGCAATGTCCGTAAAGTGCCCTGCTCAAGGACACAACCGACTAGCTAGCGACCAGTTTCGCACCTGCAACCTTCCAATTGAAAGGCGACGCACTTAACCGCTAGACCAACGGACCGGACTATCTGTATGGAAAATCTTTTAACTGAGATTTTTAATCTTAGTCCTTTTAACTGAGACACTTTTAACTATAAGACACTTTAATTTGGGACCCTTTTATATGCAAACCTTCATAACTGGGAACCTCTGAACTGAGACCCTTTATACTGAAAGCTATCAAACTGAAACCTGTTAGAGACTCATGTAAGGTATTTCGTTAAAAGGGTCTTATAGTCTAGCCGTGTCCTGGAACCTGTCCAACTAGGCAATTCTTGGTCAAGACCAAAAAGACTGAAAAAAATTGAAGTGTAGATCAGAAATCAGTCAAGTTGTTGTTGTAAAACTAGAGATGTATTCTTTACACACCTACATCTTTAATCTCTTATTAAATATAACCTCATTTTCTGAAGTTACCTCAAGTTACCTGCGGACATAAAACTTGTTTCATTGTCTCTCTATGATTATCGATCAAAGTTACCGACCATCTATCTAGCCTATCGTTTGTTTTATTTTACAACAACCAACAATAAATGATTTCTTACCAGATGAAATATTTTGGGGGGAAATCTTACAAATAGTTATTTAAAACGAGCAATGGGGAGGGAACACGGCAATGGGTAGTGTTCTGTAATGTCTAAAAACATGCTATATTTCAAAACTTGATTTACCGTAAAACCTCTATATCACCGCCATGACGCTATTTTTTTTCTTTAAAAGTACGTTCTATTAGAGGTGACGTTCAATTAGAGGTTGGCGCTCTATTTTTTGACTAGCTAGTTAGAATTTTGAATAAATTTATTAATGAAAAGAAAAAAAACATTAAACTATTGTTATGCGTCACACGGGGGTGAGTTCGTTTAAATATACTGGTAAAACAAATTCCTTCATTCAATTCAAATTGTTTGCTTACAGCATTACTGCTGCTTATCGTGACGTGTACTGCATTGTTACTGTTGGTTTAACTGCTAGATTGTGTGTTAATGGCTGGTTTAACTGCTACATTGTGAAAACTTAATCAATTTTATAACTATACCGGTAGACCTGCTTATACAATTCCGCCGTTCTATTAGAGGTGGTGTTCAAATAGAGGTTTTACGGTAATAAAACTTTTTAAACCATGTGGTTATACTGATCTAAAAAATACGGTAACTAAACGGAAATTGCACTGTTTTAATCACATTTCTATTATACTGGACTGTTTTAATCACGTTTCTATTATACTTAAGCATGATAAAATTACCTGGACCGGCAAAACAAGCAACATATTTTTTCAAAAACGGTTTTAGACCCTGCATAAAATAACAATAAAAATGCGAAGTCGTCGTCTAACATAAAACTTAAATGAATTGTTTGATAAATATCGGGCGGCTAAATGACCCAAATAGTTAGGAAGCATCAATAATCCAAGTCGTTTTTTACTCTGGTCATTTTTTTTAGTTAGAACTAAAATACATCATTTGACTGTAAACACACAAAGGTTGTTTAAGTTTGTGCTATAAAAACCTGGACACATGCCGGGTGATGTATACACATATATATTATTACTACACATGATATATGCGCCCGGAGCAATGATAGTAGAGCAGATAAATTTGTCTACTGCAAGTTCTTGATACGTGAAAGAATGCTAAGTTAAATTCCCAGTAACTTTTAAGAAAGTAGAATAGTTAATATACACATAATTTAATGGTTAAGTACTTTAGGAAAAGTATTTTGTTACATAAACTATCATGATAAAGGTACCTCCTACCTATTATATATATATAAACATATAACATTAAAAGGAACTTGACAAAATTGCATTTTAACCAATATCAGTTTACACATAATTTGTAAAATGGTTAGAATTTGAATATAGCGTTCAAAATTGCACGCTTTTTCTTTTTCTGGATAATTTGGTAAAAATATGAAACTGCTTTAAGCATACGTAACAAAACAACGCCGTTAACTTTGCAATATACTGCTTCGGGCGTGGACTTATGTATGCTGATATTTTGAGTTTTTTCTTCCGGTGGGTTGAGCATAAAGAAAAGAAAAATATAGAATATATTGAAAAAGGAAGAAGTTTTACAAACTTAAACAGAATAAAACTGTTGTTTTGCAGTAGTTGCACGTTACTGGAACGCACTATTTTTGACATATTATAAATAAACTTACAGTGTTAATAAATCCTATATTTCGTTAGAACTACAAGAGATATTTGGTTAGGAATACAGATTTAGAAGGAGGTGCAGAATAGCATATTTTTTCGAGTACAAGAGTACAAAAAAACGGACATAAAACGGTGTACCGTAGTTCAAATGTGTAACTTTTTCATTTTAATTAGGAAAAAAACATCATGTCCGTTCGTATATTGTTATTGATGGGTTTAGCGGTTTCAGTAACCGGCGACTACTCATCGGTAAATTTGGTCAACAACGGTTACGACGGCATAACTATTGCAATTAACCCCACAGTCCGAGAAAACGACGACTTGATTACTGATATAAGGGTAAGTTATAACTACGTACAATTTGTATTGAAATGAGAAATGTCGTTTGCAACAGAAAGCCTTCACTTCCGCATCAGCAACATTATTCACGGCCACGAAGAAAAGAGCTCACTTTCGCAGCATTAATATTCTGGTCCCGAAGACATGGACAAATAGACGATATCCACGGGCCGTTGGTTTATCTTATAGAAAGGTATATAATAAGGCACGATATGAAAACTTAACAACATAATCGGTCTACTAAGTGTAAATGCAAATTAAACATATTAGTCGAATTACATTAATCTGAGTATGGTGTTACGCTACTTACAGATGCATAATATATCTACAAATTATATATTTTAAAATAATTACATCTCACACTTGGGTATACAGAGTCTCCAATTTAAATTTGTTTTTAATTTCAGGCAGACGTTATAATTGCATCAGCAAATCCAATTAAAGGCAACAATCCTTACACACTTCAAACTGGTGGTTGTGGTGAACCTGGAAAATACGTTCACTTCACACCGGAATACATATCCGACCCACAAGAAAATATTTATGGACCGATTGGTAGGTTGGAAGTAACTTTCCTAGCTGATTAAAAGATTTCCGCATAACTTAGGTCAGGTTTATGCACTCGAATGCTGGTGACATTTCTTTGATTTGTTTCGTATACATAAGCTCACTCGCCAGCGGAGCACACGCTTATCATAAAGAAACAAAACCGGTTCGCCGACTGTCGAGACTGTGAACCTACGGTGGTTAGTTGGTAACGCCGGGTTAACACTTGGAACTTAGCGGATATCGCTTGGGATTAATGTATTAATGATTTGATTTAAATCAACGAGTATAAAACATGAACATCTATTTTATCCATGTCTTGAAAATATGCAGGGTTGGTTTTACATTGAATAAACAAGCTTAAAGTGCGTTATCTTGAATGTGGTAGTTTGTGCTCAGGATTAAACGCCCAAAAAGTCGTGTATTAAGTTTGAATATAATTGAACATCACATCAGAGAAAACAATAGTACACGAATGGTCGCATCTGCGGTGGGGTGTCTTTGATGAATACGCAACCGGGAACCACAAACGACACTACATCGACTCCAATAATGTGTTACAAGCCACCAGGTAGATGCCGCCTGTTTCGCCGATTTGTTATTATTTCTAATAATAGTATGGTCCATCTATAGATATTTTTAAATTTAATATGATTATATGAGGTTTAAACACGATCATTTATGTCGATGATTGGGGAAACGCAAGGGCGGTGTTTCATGTGCGGTTGTCAGATTACCTCAAGCCCACCGTCGTGCTGCAGTAGCTGTTACAGTGTAGGGTATATTACGCTCGTTAGGTTTTAGTACAACTCATTAATCAGTTGTGTAGTTAGGCATGGTAATTAGTTAACTTTGATTGAACCTAGTATGCTAGTGCTATGAACAAAAATTAAATAAACTTTTTAGCTTACATATCTAAGATATCACCAGCAACATTACTATAGTGACATAGAATTTTGACGATTACCAGTGCTGTCACCCACTGCGTTTAAAAGTGACATCAAACATTGTTTTCAAATTCATCAAACAAAAACAATTACTTTTGTGTACATAAACCTAGGTGTCCATTGAGCATGCGTGGAATGAATATAGAATATGTGGAACCGTACAACGAATCTTGTGCCATCAACCAAACGTCACTGCTACCATCCTCCGACCACTGCCATTTCTTTCCTGCAGAAGAACAAGTTAGAGAACTTAAGACATCAATGATGGGACTCAGTTATTTACCAACGGTGATTCGATTTGTGATTGTCAAATTTAAAAGCTATAGAAACCACCCTATAATATGCAAAGAGCGCGGCTCCTTTTACCTGATCTTATAGCTTAATTCGGTTAGATAATTCAAATGTTAGACGGTAACAGAAAAAAATACATTCTGCATAATGGATTCGAATCCACTACCATAGGTTCGCCTGCTAAAATCTAAATTGTCCTAGCGTTTAAGAATTTCTAAAATATTTACGAAAAATTTGTACAGGTCTATGAGTTTTGTCACAGCGATCCAAGCGACCCAACCAACATGCACAACAGCGAGGCCGACAACGAACAAAACAGTCGATGTAACTTACAAAGTACATGGGACGTCATAACTTCGACCAGGGATTTCAGGGATGGAGCTAATCCGCCGAACCCAAGCTTATCAAACCTTGCACCGATGTTTCGGGTTGTAAGCGTAGCTCCGAGCCGTCGTTTTGTTCTCGTTCTTGATGTATCGGAAAGTATGGAGGGGGTAAGTAATGCAAAAAAAACGTTTTCCTTGGTATTACACTACTTTATGGCACCCCGCTTTCGTGTACCGAACTAATGATTTAAAATATTTGATATTACCCCATGGCTGGACCGTAAAATATTACTTGATATTACCTTCGCCAATCGAAACGTAGTTTGGTGAGAGAAATTGTCCGGCTTAATGTTGATCATAATATTAACTTAAAGTCGTTGTTTTTAAATAAAAACGCTTTACATTTTAATAAACTGGCCCTTTATTGTGTGTACCTTAACTATAGGACACAATCATGGTTATTTAACCCCACTAAAATAACACAAATTAAACAGAGTCGTCTGACTATGATGCGGCAGAGTGCTGGTGCATTTATAAGCACGTCAGTATCGACCGGCGATTATGTTGGCATCGTGGAGTTTAACGATGAGGCACGAATTCTCCAGCAGCTGACTCAAATAACATCGCCATCAGATAGGGATATGATCAAACTAAACATACCAAATTTAGCGGGTGGATCCACATGTATAGGTTGCGGCATTCAGGCGGCTGTTCGAGTAAGTGAAGCTTGTTAGCAATGTAGGATAGGATAGGATAGGATATTCATCTTTATCCCCGTGAATGGGAAAACCAAGGGGGTTAACACACGGGCAATCGTCAGATCACCTCGCGCCCATTGTCGGGTTACCGGAGCTATTGCAATGTATTGTTTATGATAGACACGTTCGTTCAATTTGGTAGAACCCATTAATCCGCTGGGTTCAGGCAATGTCCGTAAAGTGCCTTGCCCAAGGACACAACCGACTAGCTAGCGACCAGTTTCGCACCTGCAACCTATCGATTGAAAGGCAACGCACTAACCGTTAGACCAACGGGCCGGACAAATGTGCTGATTATCTAATGTGATATGACAAAACGAATATTTTCACACAGCAATAATAGCCAATGCTGATTATTTAAATTTAACAAACAAATGCACAACAGGCAATGGAAAATCACAATCAAAGCGAATCATGCGGCCACATCATTGTACTATTAGATGGCGAAGAAAAAATGTCACCGTATATACATCAAGTGGCCCAGGATGCAATAAACATGGTATTTTATAAATCTTATATAGCCTTATGAACAATACTCACTTCTTTAACAAAAAATTCCCAGAATTGCACAGTCGACGCTATTTTCTTCACAACAACTAAAAATGAAGCGTTGACCTCTCTGGTAAGGGCTACTGGGGGTCAGTGGTTTTTCGCTCTCGATAAAAACCTCAGAAGTTTGATGGGGGCGTTCGCGACCATCGCTGATGAAGACGATGGCGATTTAACGAACTTGGTTTCTACGGTAATCACAGTCTTGATGAATAATTTAATGCGCATAATTATTATTATTGGGTTTGCAAACCCATAAATTTGAAGGGTTAGTTGCGAGCACTGCCGGGCACAAAAAAATATTTCGCTACCGCACACAAGTGGCCATGCTGCTGTTGTTAGTACAGCTAGAAGTTTTATATAAAATTTGTTTTTGTTTGAAGTAAAAACAGGTATTATAATTTAGGTACAATTTGGGAAGAAATATATTTTTACAATAACAAAAATGCAATCACAGATCGCATATGAACAACACGTGTTGACTGCGGGAAAAAGTCAAAATGGAAAGATTTCTATTGACAGCTCTGTGGGAATGAATACCACTTTCCAATTTGCTTATCAAATTGGCACGCCAGGTAAGAGAAAATGTTTATATCGAAAATGTGTGACAACATCCATCTTTCAATGAATTTGTTATATTTGATTTGATGAAGAGTTATGTGATATATTAATATCTGAGAAAAAATAAAATATATAAGAGCGTAATTAACTTTTAAAACAGTGCGGTCGAAACTATGTACGCACTCTTACCGAAACAGATTAGACAGTTTAAACGTTGTGGCCAAAAATACCAGCTAAATTACCCTTGGGCAGTATCGACGTTTACATATAAAAACAATTATAGGGTCACACGCTGAACAACAAAATATTAACACCAGCTAAATAACAATAATTATATTCTTATGAACTAAATTACAGCACATAAAAAAAACTAAAAAGGAATTGTGACCAACGATCATTTATATACCCGTTATACAATAATAACATATCGTGTATCAACCTAGTTATTTAATAAGCTAAACAATAACTGTAATAATATGGTTATTGTATTCAATACACTGCTTTACCTACGATAGAACAAGCATTGTCTATATCAGTGGTTCTTAAACTGGGTTCGATGAGTCAGTATCAGGGGTTCAGCGGAGATTAGGATAAGTATACACACGCAGATATATTTTGCAGATATACATGCAGATATATTACGCATTTTTTTGAATTTCAACGAAGAGTTCGGTGAATGCCCGCATAAAACTTGCGGGGTTCGGTACCTCCAACAAGATTAAGACCCACTGGTCTATATTATAGCGGCCTCAGCGGTTTATCAAAGTTAAAGATGGATAATTTAATGTGTCCTCTTTCAAACGCGATTTTGCAACCGTTAAGGAGTTAAATTTGTGTCCTTTTATCCACAGAGGTTCAATTAACTGCGCCGAGCGGTTGCGTTTACTCCACTGCACAATTTACAATACCAGGTGCATGTCCTGGACACCCTCTTGCAAGGGTTGACACAACCCTAAATCTGGTTAACTTTGTTATTCCTGGAAAAGCAGAAGTAAGTTATTTCACCGTTTGTCGTTGTAGTTTACTAAAATATCAATTGACTGGACAGGTTGGATCATGGAGATATGACGTAACTTCAAGCTTTACTGACACTATAAGCGTGTTTGTTACGTCAAAAGCAGAAGAGAATGTTCTGCCGATAATAGTCCAAACGAGGACAAGATCACCCACCAGTAGCGTGGTTGGACCAGTTGTAATAGAAGCTACGGTAAAAAATAACCACAAACATTTTGTATCGTCTTTAATTTCTAAAATAATTTTGTCCCATTTTATAACGATCGAATGCTTCCGAAGTATGTACATATCAAATCGAAATTACAAATGTAAAATCAAAATAACTGCCGCAATTGACAGGTGACAAGAGGTGATCCGGGGCAACCAATTCTAAACTTAGCGGTGGTTGCAGTTATAGAGAAACCGGACTCGTCCATAGAGCGACTTTCTTTGTTAGATAATGGAGCAGGTGCGGAGACGTAAACTTTGTTGCTACCTGATTAAATACATATTAATTACAGAAAACGAACCAGAGCTAAATACCAAATAAACAACAATTATAGGCGTAATTCCGTTCTAATGACGAATACTGGATCATAGGCTAAGTGTATAGTTTATGAAAATAGCCACCAATGCTTGTGATTCTGCCACAGGCGCAGATACTACAACAAACGACGGCGTATATTCCAGAACTTTTACTGGATTTACATCAAGGGGACGTTACAGTATACAGGTGCCATGCCTTTATCTTAAGTTAATATCGTAATCAACTATACTTAAAATATGGTTTATTTTAACTATAGATCTACGCCGACAAGATAACAAAAGGCGAACTTAACCAGAGAGTTTTTTAATTTATCTATTTTTTAATTTTATTCTGTTCTTTCCTTTTTTCTTTTTTATAAGTTGAAGTAAACTGTTCGTTGCAGTTCTAAGTAACAAAAAACAAAGAAAGGGCTTACTTTTTTCGATAGCGGGATTTTCCCTTGTTTGTTTTTTGTAAAATAAAAGGTCGAGTCAAACTATCAGCATGCAATTACGATTACTAAAAAATTCAACTCGATCGCTTAACTTTTTTGTTACCAATGACCTGGCAACCGAAAATACATGTCGCGAGGATGGCTTAAAAACGAAAAAATTATAATTTGAAGGGAAACCGTAATTAAGAAGCACAAAAATAATTTTTACTGTTTTATTGTGGGGCCTAATGGATTACAATACATATATCGATTTATACCGGTATATTAAAAACGGTATTAGTGACGATGGCGTTTAGCCCGATAGAGAAACAAATTTGTACTAGTGTTACACAAACATGCATATACTATGTATATACTTTTCATTATACTTTATGTTATTGTGTACTTTACTAATAAGCTTATACGTTGTTTACAGGTTGAAGTAAATGGGTCCCTGGAACTGTCAGGGGGTTCCACGTTTGGGTCCCAGGCTCCACTTATATTTGGTTTAGTATTTCCCAATGGTAAATACAGATCCGTTTGTGAGGTTGGTGTTGTGTAGTTAAATATAATAATCAAAATCATTTTAGGTACCATAACCGGCAATCCAGAGGCTGAAGCAGCGATACCAACTGTGCCAACCGATAGTGGGCAATTTACAAGAATCCAAACTGGCAGCGGGCTTGAATTTGTAGGGTATGTAGCAATACCTCTTCATTCCCAAGATTTTTTTAAGTTTTTAAACCCTTTTGTGTCCAATTTTTTTTTCTTACATGGGTTTATAATAAATTAAAGAAAATTACAGAAAGTGTATATGATACCTCATTGTACTTCCTATACCTATGATGACAAAACCCAATAACCATTATTCACTCCTCAAAGGGAAATTACCCCACCAGAGTTTGACACCTTGGCTCCAAGTCAAATCAACGATTTATCTGCAGCCCAGGTAGATCCAAACAATGTCACAAGCGGAATTCGATTGACATTCACAGCTACAGGGGATGATGCAGATGCTGGAACAGGTTTTCAAAATATCATATTTTATTCATGTATATAATATTTCATACATATGTGTAAGTATGGAGACCGTTAGGTTAAACTTTAATTATATTGGAATGTTAATCCCATTCCAACCCGCCTTGGCTGACCCCTCTCACACAGATGGGTTCCAGCATTGACAACAAAATGTATGTTGACTGGTTCCAAAAATTGCAAATGGTTGTTAAAATTGAGACAACAAAAACACCACAATTCAACTACCGTAACCTGGAAATTGATAACTTAAGATCATCCTGTCTATATTTCAAAACAACATAAAATAATCTTCTTTTATTATTTAAATATTTATTTAAAAAAAGCCTCAACGCAAAGTTTTAAATTATGCTGTAAACATGACATGGGAAGCGATGGAAACATGGTAGTGCGGAATGGAAATCTTGCAATTATTATTCATGTGGATTTATTGTCTTGTTAGTTGTCTTGAATAGAGAAAGCTACACAACGGCGTTTTGGAATAAAGACACTCCAGTTGTTAAACTTTGTAGTATAAGTTTTAGCCTGTAGGCTCGATACTATAGCTGCTAGTCAACTTTGTTTATGATGCAATGCACGAATCGGAAGTTGCATAAATATATAGAATAGAAGTTTTAATAAAAAACTAAAGCAATGACCCTGTGACTGTGTGCATGAGATAATCTAATCTGCCATTTACCTATGTTACAGTGGTTATTAGTATGCTATACCGAAGAAAACTCATGTAAATTTGTAAAACAGCCACATCATACCAAGTTTGCTATACATTTGCAAATCCAAGTGATCTTTCAACAAATTTTGCGGCAAACATATGTCCAGTTGTTTCCAATCAACCAAATGCGGCAGCAGTCAAAGAATCCATTGTTCTTCCTTCACCTGATACTTTCAACAGGACTGGTTCTTTGAGGTATCGATAATCAAATAAACTAAATGGCCAATTGTAATCCAATTTTTCAATTAAAATTAGAAATTGAGTTAAAATAAAATTTAAATTTAAATTCTATTTAAAGTGGTAAATAAATTTAATACATACATTAAATTTCCACAAAAATAGATTTATTTAAGTGTAAAATTATATATTAATTTTACTTTTTACTTGCAAACTATGGGCTACCTTACAAGAATTTAAATCATGTTTAAAATGCCATCTTCACACAAGTTAACTATATTTTGTTATCAGTTTTCAACATCAAATAGCTCCTGCAGTATAAAATTTGTCCGCTAAAAATGATGTGCTAGTAGCACCAGCTAATTAGTATTCGCTAATGAGCATAAATCTTTTAACAAATACATTGCTTCAATGAAAACATCCTTTGTACTATTACATTTCAGAATGGCGATTGCAATGACAGCAACTGATGAAATAGGAAATGTATCTCCAGTGTCTAACATTGTTCTTTTGAACTTTTTCATTGAACCCCCTATACCAAGTCAGTTTAAGTTATTTAAAAAATTAAAACTAACCGATATTAGCTCTTTAAAAGTGAGGCTATTTTACTTTTACCATATAACGATCAGTAAATTTTTAGATTTATTTTCTCCTCTCTATGTAAGCCCACATCTTAATAATGTAAATGTTGTAATAAGGTAGAAGAATTTAATTGACAAACATATAGTATGTTGGTCTGTTGTACAGCAAAGCTTTAAAGCTCTGGAAACTGACTGTGGTCATGTGGTGTTTGATAATAACCCGTGTTATATTGCCTGCAGCAATTTCACTTGTCAAGAGTAACATTTATTATTATCTTATACTTGTGTGAGAAATTAATTAAATTCAAAAATCTTGCAGAGTGCCCAGAAGCCCCTACAGAGTCACCAAATGGAAATGCACCAATTTACAGTACCAGCCCCACTGTTGTAGCCAACATTAATTACTATAACAATGGAACAACTGCGATTTATTCATGTCAACCAGGATCTTTACTAGCAAGTGGAAGCACTAGTACAATGACTTGTAATTTTGGTCGTTGGGACGCAACATCAGCTCCACTTTGCGAACAAGGTCGAAAAAAACAATTGTTTGATCTTATCTAATTTCAAAGACATTTTGCTTTAATATGAGTTTGACCACGAATTTTATAAAATAGGGTATTTATGTTATCCAATGAATGGGAAAACAAATGGGTCATTACCACACCTGCAATCGTCAGATTACCTCGTGAATACATAAAGGAGCATTGTCACATAGCCAATCATCAGTTTAGTTCATACCCACCACCAGGTTAATGAATATATTGCAGTGTGTTGAATATGAATGAGAGATTACTTCAGTTTTATTAAATTTCATTAATCCAGTGGGTTCATGTGATATCCGTCAACTGCCTTACCTAATGACACAACTAGCTAGCAACCAATTTTGAATCTACACCCCTTCGGTTGAAACGTGACTCACTAACCCACCAAGTTAATCCTTGAAAGAATGTCTGGTGTTAGTTTTCTTTAATCGCATACACAGTTTCTTTAATTGCTCAATTAAAAATCCCTCTTCCTAATGTAGTTTTGTATTTACAATTGTTACAGTGTGCCCAGCTGCACCAACGTCGGAGAACAGCTTACCACCAACATATTCAAACCCGCAAATAACAATACCTGGAACGACTGGCTACTCGCCAGGTACCAGAGCTGAGTATGAGTGTGTGGTTGGGTATGCCATGCTTAGTACTACCACCACCTTAACCTGCACAGGAGGTATGTGGGATCATAACCCACCACAGTGCATACAAGGTCAGTGATCAATATTAGAACAATAAAAAAAGAAATTTTTAATTTTTATATGTTTTATTCAAATGCATAGCCAGAAACTTTTATTATTGGTGCAAAATTACTTAGTAAAACATGCATGTTTGTATGTTAAGAAAGTCTGATTGCTAGTTTAAATCATTATGATCAAGTAATTGTCAGTCAAGTTTAAATTTACTTTTAAAGTTCAAGTGTGGCTATTTAAGAGGAAGCGGTTCAATATGCACCTCTGGCATCTTTAACATTCTGCACTAATCTGCACTAGGTGTAAAAAGTACTTTATTAACTAATTTAATAATACTTGTATGAGTGTAACTGAAAGTAAATGGAACTACTGCATCTAATTAAATGAAATATTTTCAGTTTGTGAAAGAGCTCCTGTAACACGGAATTCAAATCCTGTTATATATTCATCCCAACCAACAATGGTGTCTGGAAGTGAAAAGTATGTAATCGGGACCACAGCAACTTATACTTGTATCAATCAATTCAGTCTTGCTGTTAATACTTCGAATATTTTCACATGCAGTAGTGGGGCATGGAATATGGTCAATGTTCCGCTTTGCTTACCAGGTATCGTAGCAGAAATTCTTAATAGTGCAATTTTAGGTTACATTGTTTCGGGATTTAATTATTCACAGACTATGTCTTATAGAATGCGGAGAGGCACCATCAGAGTTACCATTTGGCCAAGAGCCAGCTTACAATCCAGAAAGTGATGGAATGTACCTGCTTACTTCTTATCCAAGCGGCTCCATAGCAACATATACTTGTGATGAAGATTTCGCTTTCCCACTTGGAATCTCAGATACAATTATATGCGATGCTGGTGTTTGGAGTGCAGCAGTTGCCCCAATGTGTGAACAAGGTAACTACTTTCTATTTCAACAGTCCGACCGGTTAGCTCCGGTAACCCGATGATGGGCCTGATGTAATCTGATGCTTGCCCGTGTGCTAACCACCTTGGTTTTTCCATTCACAGGAATAAACATGAATATCCTTTCCTATCCTTTAGGCTCATATTATCAATAAACATTGTGTGTGACCCATATAATGAAGTGAAATTTTAAAATACTAAATGCACAGTCAAAACTAAGATTTTAAATGTCCAATTTTTAATCACCAACAGTATGTGCAAGAGCACCAAATGCATCGGTCTATGGTTACCCGCCAGAGTACAACACAGAAGTGCTTGGGGACTCGTACAGAAGTGGAACTAGTGCTACTTATTCTTGTGACACCAATTATGCATTGTCTCTTGGGATACCTAATGAATTAATTTGCATAAATGGACTATGGAATTCACAAGCAGCACCAGAATGTATCAGAGGTAACAGTTTTAATAATTTTAAAGTTACTTATTTAAAGAATGTCAATATATTAACACAAGTCTTGTATTCCAGTTTGCAATAATCCAAGCAACAATTCAATTCCAATTTTCAACTTTCCATCCATTTTAACTGGATCACAGACATATAGAAATGGTACAACTGCAACCTATAGTTGCAATGTAGGCTTTGCTTTTCCTGTTGGTATCAGTGATACTCAGACTTGCTTGAATGGGACGTGGGTTCAACCTACTCCACCACAGTGTGCCCGAGGTGAAAACAACTGTCACTTTTTAAGAGTTTTTGCTAATTTACATTAAATGTAATTGCATTTCTTAATTTGTAAACAAAGTCCACAGCTTTTATATTTACTGTTCAACATACAATTATGCCAAAACAATTAAAAAATATACATTTTCCAGAAAATTCCAAGTTTTGATTAAATCAAATTGAATTTAATTGTATGTTCTAGTTTGTGCACAGGGACCACAGCATCTTTCCCATGGTTTTGGTCCTAGTTACAATGCTGCAGCAGTAAACGGCAGATACAGAACCAGTACTCTTGCAACATATTCCTGCCAGGAAGGTTATGCCTTTCCTCGGCGTGTTAGAAATCGTATACAATGCAGAAATGGAGAATGGAGACCACGCATTCCACCACAATGCGTATTGGGTAATTATACAGTTTCAATTTAAATATGACAACATCGAATCATATGGTGGCAGTTTTATTCTCTTTTTCTCACATTCAACACAACACTTTTATACCACACGTGTCAGATAAATAAATGTTACAATATGTCCGACCGGTTTGTCTGATGGTTTAGTGTGACGCCTTTCAACCGAAATGTTCTAGGTTCGAAACTGATCGCTAACTAGTTGGTTATATCTTTGGGCAAGGCACTTAACGGACATTGCCTGAACCCAACAGATTAGTGGGTTCTACCAAATTAAAGAAACGTGACTATCATACACAACACACTGCTATAGCTCTAGTAACCCGATGTTAGGCGTGTGGTGATCTGACGATTGACCGTGTGTTAACCCCCTTGGTTTTACCATTCATGGGGATAAACATGAATATCCTATCCTATCCAATATCAAATCGAAAATGCAACTAAACAGCTTTAAGTTTTACAATCATCATTACTCACTAACTTTTTATTTTTAGTCTGTGCAAATCCCCCTCCACCAAGAGTTAATGGGAACAGACCAAGATTCAATACTCGTCGCATTTTTACATTGGGCAGTCTACATTCAAGAAGTGCCACTGTAGCTAGATATTCATGCATTGCAAATCACTCATTCGCAGTTGGGACGGATGCAAGACTGTTTTGCCACTCTGGCATTTGGAGTTCTGATATCGCCCCGCAGTGTTTTGAAAGTAAGGCGCATGATTTTTTTTAGTTACAGATGGCTGTCTCATACAGCTAAATTTAACATGTCCGTTTGTTAAAATGTAAAGTATACTAATCTAACTTAAAAAATAATGCAAAATTATTGCCTCTAGTGTGCAAAAACGCTCCTGATGCTGCAATGAATAGTGTAATGCCGCTGTACAACCCTATTTCTTCCACTGATCTCTATCCAACTGGAACATCAGCAACATACCAATGTGTCAGTGGTTATGCATTTGCGGTTGGCATTTCGGATAACTTGTCATGCTATGATGGAAACTGGTATTATAGCACAGCTCCTAAGTGCCCGAAAGGTAATACACGATTCAAATTTTACCATCATCAATTTTAATAAAGTAGAATAATAGTATTGGGGTGGTTGATAAGAATAAACATTCTACCATAGTATTATTTCACCTATTAATTTGACACCTTTTCCTTTTCTGTACATATTTTAAGTTGGTTATATTTAATGAAAAATGTTTTATACGGATAAAATATGCATTGTATTATTACATTGTATACTTGGCGGTTGGTAATTATATTTGTGACAAGAAAGAATTTGACAAGAAAACATGCTAATTTTGGTTTGGTCAAGGCCCCTATTTTTTGGATTAGTCAGGGACTAACTTATGGTCATTTGCTTGCAGAAACAAACAACTATCCTCTAAATTATGCCAAGTGTGGTTGGGGACCCTGCTTGCATAAACATATCTCATAACCGTGTGTTAACAAACACAAGTATGTGTTCACAAACAGTGTGGGTTTTACACGCATTTGACACTGTCTAGTTGTTATAGGTGTTACAATATAGATACATGCAAAACTATAAAAATTTATTTATGATTATTGATCAGTTGTTTGGTCTGAATTAAATTTTGTTTGAACATTATTGTTATTTTGCTTAGGTTTGGCGTCCGCTAATTTATTTAAAAAGTCTCATGTGTTGTGTGTTCATAATCACCACCTTTTTATTAAAGTGTGTAAACCTGCTCCCGGTGTCAGAATACGTGGATTCAGTCCAACATACAATGTTGATGTGGTCACAAGTCAGCCTACGACGTATAGAACTGGGACTACGGCGACCTACACATGTCCTTTGAGGTTCCGATTCCGCGATGATGTTTCTGGTGTACTGACTTGTAATAATGGCTCTTGGAATGCAACCTTTGCTCCGGAGTGTGAACCAGGTTTGCTTTTATCATTTTTACGATTTGCTAAGATTGCAAGGTGTTTTGTCTAATATTTAAACATTTATCTACGTTTACTGTCTGATAACTTACACCAACGGTATAATTTCTGAAGCTTTTGCCGTGCCTTGTATAATGTTTTAAAGTTGATGTTTAGTTTAACCCATAAAACAGCTAAGTTCAGGAGATATTTACTAAGTGCCTTGCCCAAGTGCACAACCGACATTGATTGCGGCCAGATTCAATCCAACAACTGTTTAACTGAGAGGATAGAATGAGAAAACACAACCCGAGCTATTTTATGTGATTGTTGAGTATTTTAGGTATCCGATGCATGACTTGCACCGGCACTACCCACGAAAGTTGCGACAGATCCGGTAGAAATGTCACCTGCCAACGAAATGAGGTACCATAGTCAAATAACCAAACGACATATGGCTGCCTAGTTAATCTTTTACCCGTAAACTATAGCTTTTATGATTAGCGAATAGTTTGCAATACAATCGTTTTACGATATTTGTTTAAACTCGGACCGATTTCTGTCCGAAAACTTCCACATTTATCTCGTTCAAAGATAATGTGTTTTAACCCAACCTATATCATGCTAAAACGGTTTTAGCCGTAACATTTTGTTAATTTAAAATATAGATTGAAGAATTACATAACACCAAAAAAACAAGATTTTTTGTTTTTAGGGACAATGTGGCGATTCGTACGCACGTTTGAGCAGGGCGAAAAACTAGTTCTGAAGTATTGTAAACAAGAAGCTGCCTGTTTCAATGACCGTAAACAGGTTTGCCTGTGAGCTTTGATTTGGCGCAAGTTGATACTAATAAAGCAATTTAATTTCAGAATGACCTTGATTGTCGGGACGGGTTCCCCAACAGCGTCTGCAGATGTTGCTGTAACACTCACATGTGTAGCATAGGGAATTCCGGTTGTGCGCTTAACTGACCAGAAGCTAATTTTACGCCAACATAACTTGCCATAACATAGGCTTATAATATTCTGAAAAACTAAAAGGGTGAAAATATATCTTTAACATGCACGAATGGAAATTGGTCATAAAATTTGTTAAAGCAAATAGCAGTTTTTTATATGTCAGATAGAAGTCTCAAATAAATCTAGTCAAATATTCAGTACCTCGCAACATATTGGCTGTCTGCAGATAGACAACGCTATTACCGATTGAACTCGAAAACAAGTTACTTGCGGGGACATATTGACTGAAACGAGTAACTGACATTCGATTTTACTGAATCAGTTTAGAATGAATACGCAAAGTCTATAACAAAACATTTTTACTGCGGTAGAAAATATAAGTTGTACACAATCTCTCCGAATGTGAATTAGTAACAAATTAAAAGAAGTTTGCAACAGAATTATGTGAGGATGTGGCGAATATCTAAGTAAATAAAGTCAGAAAGTCACCGCGTCGCATATAGATACTACGAATCCATATGATTGTATTTATCTTACAAGCAAACCACATTAACCATGCATTGAGAAAGCCCGCATGTTTTGATATAAAAATGCTGCTTATCAAAGACCGGTTTCGTGAGGTCCAAGACATTCATTTTTATTTGTCGGTGGTATACGTCGGTACCACTGAATCTCCCCTGTATGTGACACTGCACTGGCTATGACCTGCATTAGTAGAAACCACTTGTAGCTGCGAATTGTATACATAACATTTCTGGCGTGGGTTATTTTTCGCATCTCTCGATTTTAGATGAAATGGTGTTGCACCAAATGCTCTTGTTTTGGCGCCGAATTTTACAAACAATCACATATTAGACGTCAAGCTGGGAATCCGAACCGACAGTTCATAGTTTAAAGATGGCTCCATGGGATCTTATTTGTAAGATAAAATTAAACGAAATTTTAAAGACATTATACAGCTTAGAGGCAAATCTTCGAAGGGTCTATGCGATATGCAATATTGGAAATGTCATTATCCAATCGTCAAGGCAAATCAGACCTGATGAACTGTTGTTTTGAC
The DNA here is from genome assembly GCA_000149265.1 of Ciona savignyi. Taxonomy (NCBI): domain Eukaryota; kingdom Metazoa; phylum Chordata; class Ascidiacea; order Phlebobranchia; family Cionidae; genus Ciona; species Ciona savignyi. The sequence continues at coordinate 661,771 of CH001995.1, forward strand.
GATAGCCGCAACGTGACCGGAATAGTCTGTATGTGTCAAGAATTTATATTAATTAAGGTAATCTTTTAAACAGGTTTCTAAAAACCGAGATATACGTGATGGAAATAACTTGCTTCGTCACGATTTTAGAATAACGTAGGGGTAATCGAATTACCAAGAAACATTAAATGGTGTTGTTTTTGGGAAATTACATCATTAATTCGTATTGGTCATGGGTTGCATTTTCCAATCTTTCGAAACCCGACACAATTGTAATATCATTGACAAAAGCGTTTTTCGGTTTCAGTCGCAACAGCGTTTTCGAAGCGTCATTTCTCAGACTAAACTTCTGTAGTTTAACCCTATAGTCATAGTGGTTACTTGTACACAATTTTAGAATTGTTTAGGGTACATGTTGTCAAAAGATGGTTTTGTTCGCAATTTAAATCTCCGGATTTAAACTAATCAACCAATCCCATATTAACCGTTTCGAAGCGCGACCTAATCCATTTTAAAATATTTCTTTCTGTATAAATTAGTAGAAATACAGAAATGACTTAGAGAGCACGTGGTATCGATTTTGGCCCCAGCATGTATTTCTTTGCAGCTTGATTATAAATAAAAATGAAACCTACTGCTTTGTATAGAAGTGACACAAGGCCAGTAGTTGTAGACCGATTTGTGAATGATGCCCAGTTTTGAATTGTAATAAGATTAGATAAATATTATTACATTTTACGTTATCTTTAAGTTGTTTTTGATTTTGATATGTCGAAATGTCAGGAAGATTGCTTTTGGCTACATTAAATAAAGAATGTTCTTGCCGTAATTACATCAATAAACGTTCTTTTCCAAACGGGCGGATATGACATAACAATTCATCCATCAAAATGTCGACTACAAAATGTATGAATGTCTGATCCGAAACGTCTGACACACGTTTCAGAAACTTTCACCAATATGTTTCTTTATAATTTTCACAGGCAACGCAATGCACAAATTTCCGGTAATTAGGCTAACGCACTCTATAAAATCTTGGCGCTTGATATCTCGGCGTTATTGGTTTGAGAAAGCATCGAATAAACTGAGATGTTGAAGCCAATTTTATACATCGTTATGTTTTTTGCTGTGGCTGAAGGTAAGGTGCATTTCTAAAATAAAAGTTAGTCGCACTATATTTGTGTATCCACCAACCCGAATATTTTAAACAATTAAAGGTTGTCACTGGTACCGTAGAAGAAGCAAAAGAGACACAACGCAAGATTCTCAAACCATGAGAGGATATTTCGCCAACTGCTTATCCAGCAAGGTACGGATTTTCACTATGCCTAACACGCTAAACGACCACTTTTATGTACTTTTAGTTAAGGGGATTTGACTTCTCATCGCTGGTCGATTATACTATCCTCAATTCAGCTTGGTATTCAAATAACCAAGAAGCAATTTGCAGGTGAGACGATTTTAATAGATGCGTTTCCCCGGCTTTAAAATTATAAATTTTTACCTAGACGGTTAGCAATTATACATTCAATCGCACATTATATAAAATACAAAGTGACAATAATGTTTCTGTTTCAGTAATAGTATTTAAGATAACCGCGTTGCAAAAAATCTGAATAGTGCATCCGGGGACACCACGGCGTGCTGGAGGGGCAAATTGGACCAATACATCGACAGATCCTCAATTCTTAGCCAACCGGTGCATTCTTGTATCGATGAGTACGGTGAAGATGTTGGCAGTCAGTCATGTAAGTTGGAGTAAATATACATACCATCAACGATAAGAGATACTCTTCCATTTAAAAAAAAAACCTTTTTGTTGTAGTTCTACAAATCTTTACACTAAGTGCAAAAATCTCCTGGTAAACAACAAGATAAGTCGAGTAACCAATATTTACAGTTCGACACTCAACTACCAGAAGAACGAAGCGCCAGGCACCCTCATCAAGTTTAAATAACTCGTACGCAGCTTGCATTGAAAACGTCGGGTATTCTGGTCAAATAGCCGCAATAAACATGACAGAGGTGGCAAACTTCATTGAGAGTTATGCAGTCATAGGGTAGGAAACTTTAATTTTTATTTGGTCGTCTTTGTGCAATTTGAGTTGTCGCGCTGGGTGCATTTCTGTTTTCACAAAACAACATTATGCTGTTTAATTAAATACATTTTATATGTTCGCATTTAGTTTAATATACCACGCCTTGACAGGGATGCAATATTACACTAAAGGGGTTTATCAAATCCAAATGAAACTTTTACATACGTAAAATAGAACGTTAAGATAGTCATGATTTTTCTTTTAGCCAATATCTCGAAATCAAAACGGACATTTTACTTAAAAATGTATAGGAATTGCAATGAAATGAGAAAAGAACTGCAAAATTAAAATAACCATGTATACCCAAACAATCAATAAAATTAGATGCTATTACAATCCTTGTTCGGGGCATTTATAGAACCCTATAGCATTTATTGAATTAATGGGCCCTCCAAAAATTAAAAGAACGTATTAATCATACACAACATTCTGCAATAGATCCAAAATCCCGATGGTGAGTAATCTGACGATTGCCTGTGTGATAACCTTAGGTGATAAACATGAATAACATATCTTATTCCATTAAAGGTATCAGACCAAATGTTGTTACAAAGACAACTATACTTGTTTCACTATGTACAATTTATGCAGAAGCAAAAGTGTAACAATTGGGTTAAAGGCTGGTTTTGTACAGCACTTAGTGAAATGATTGCGACGTTGCTTTACTAACCCACATATAATTTATTCTTAAAGCTTCTGGCTTAAGTTTAAATATAACCTTCCATTGAAAGAAAGGGTTATAGAGGGAACAGGCAATATATCATCAATACTCTTTTAATCTTTTTAGGTGCCAGGGTTGTGGATGTGGTAACAGTGGTGGTTATAACGTCCCATGGACTTCTAAATTTGTTGCTCTTACCAAGGCAGACTCGCCCCTACGAAATGTAATTCAAGGCTGCAATGAAATCTATTACGCGCCTGGTAGGTTTGAGCACGAATTGTTGTAGGTTGGTGGTCCTAGAATGTCAACGTAAATCGTGCTGCTTTAATTATGTTAACAATTTTTATAAAGTTGTGTCAATTTAATACACTTAGTCAAGAGATATACGAAACTAAGCTACACATGTACACAATTGCGAAAAATAATTTAATGAATTTAGATCCGTTTTGGTCACCTTGGAGTAGCTGGTCCTCGAGCTGTGATCGGATTTGTCTCGCCGGCTTAACGGGAAGTGTCTCAAGGAGCCGGACTTGTCGGAACGGAAGTCATCCTTCACATGAACTTCCCGCGTCCGAATGTACTGGTAGAAACAACGAGGTGCAAGTGTGTGATGCAAATGTTTGTGGGTCCTGGTCTAACTGGGTCAGCTGGACAAGTTGTAGCGTAAGCTGCGGCCGGGGAGGAACCAGGCGAAGATGGCGGACTTGCGTCAACAATTTCCACAGAATTACTTGTCCCGGCCCAATGAATGGCACATCGGTTTGCATTTCCCCAAGATGTCCATGTAAGCATGTTTCCCATACCATGTTAGTCAACGAACAACATATAGTAAGACATTTACATCTTTAGCGCGCTGTGGCGGAAATTTTTCTGTGTCGATTGAACCGCGCCGTATTTCATCAACTAACTACCCTGATAACTACCCGAATAGAGAGGATTGTACTTGGAATTTGAACGCTCCGAGCGGGCAGCAAGTTCGAGTCACTGTTCAAAATATATCGACCGAACAATGTTGCGACAATTTAGAGGTATATCTCGATTCTTTTGTAGTATAATTGAAAATAGTTAATACTTTTTTAATGTTTTTTTTTGTTGAATACATCATAACCTGCTTTAAAAGTAGATCATAACGTTTATCTCAGATTTATGACGTATCAAAAATTGCTCACCTCAATGGCGAAGGCCGAAATCTGACCTACGTATCAACGCGAGGCTCTTTGACAATGAGATTCAGAACGGACCATAGCGTCGTCCGTCCTGGTTTTACTGCAATTTATCAACTAGGTCAGATTTGTCTTATAATTGTATCGATTTCATATTGTAAAAAAATATTGATGACAGTGTCGTTTATACGCAAGAAGTGAATTATATCACAGTGTACATTGCTGAGTGGTTTGTCAGGAAACGTGACCATGGCTACAAAAATGCCGAAACAACCACACGTTAAAATGATTACTAAAACACCATCCAACATAATGGAATAAAAAAACCAGCATCCAACATAATGGAATAAAAAAACCAGCATCCAACATAATGGAAACTTATCTTACGTTGTTCATTTTAGATACGCGCAGCATCGGCAGTTGTGGCGGAACTCATTACGCTACTTCGATACAGCAACAGATTGCGTCTATGAACTATCCACGCGACTATCCAAATCGACAGAATTGTTTCTGGTATATAAACGCGCCTTCTGGTGAACAAGTTCAATTAAATGTCGTCACCCTAACAACTGAAACTTGTTGCGATTATTTAGAGGTAAACATATGTTAGGTATTACATTTTTTAATAATTTATGGCTTTCGTTTAACGTTTGTCTTTAACAGATATGCTATTAACACTTTGATTTAAACATATTCCTAAGAAAATAATATTTTAGATTTTTAATGGAAACTCAACAACACCCATTGTTGTTCTTCGTAACACCGCATCGAATCAGGAATATGTATCAACCAGGGGTTCGTTCAAGCTAAGGTTCATAACAGACAGTAGTGTTGTTCACCGTGGCTTCCTTGCAAATTACAAAATAGGTGCATTTTTGACTTTATTGTCGTACTTTATAAATTGTCCTCTAATCAGTGTACGGCCGAAAACTTGGTGGGTTAAGGTGTAAAAAATTGTCTAACACACATATATTTTATCAAATCTGATTAATTGGAGCTGACGTTAAAGCGCTATGCCCCCCAAAACAATTTTAAAAAAAGCACCGTTTTTGTTTTTTCACCTTTTAGAAGAATTTCTCCGGATATATCACCCTAACTTTTGGTTTCTGCATATCTAGATGATGTTGTCTAACAAATAAAAACGTTTTATTGCGATTTACTTCTGAAAATGTCGGAGCCATGCACAAGTCATGCCTATCAAGCGTTTGATGAAAAAAAATAATAAAAAAAACGGAAAAAACAATGTGTGTACCATTTTCCAGATGGGACCCATAGTAACCTCCATTGCCTTTTCCGTTGTATGGGGATAAATATGAATATCCTATTCTTGCGAGTTTTGTTACACTATAGACCTACCTTATTAGCAATACGTTTAATATTGAATTATGTTTTGGCTTTCGCTTACTTAGTTACTGCACATTCTTTTATATAAATATACATCTAGGAATCAGCTTAAAAATTAATAAAAATGTAATTATCTCCAGCACCTTGTGGTTTCAACGCAACCGCAACAAGTCTGCCTCAATATATCAGCTCGCCGGGATATCCAAATGACTACGGGAATCACGAAAATTGTGTCTGGACCATTGCAGCACTAGCGGGGTATCAAGTTCAGTTTACATTAAGCAGCGGGGGTATCACCGAAAGCTGTTGCGATAAAATACGAGTAAGTTTTATTTAGGTGGAGCCTAGCTTGTATTTATTAAAAGCGTATTTAACAAATACTTTTAAGTTTCAGTTCTGATGTGTACTTATAAGAGAATTAGCTTCGGAAAATGGATAATGGACTCAATCCTCTTAATTTTTTATATCTAAATTCACTACTTTAAGAAATTGTTCGTTAACTCTACCTATACTCAATGGGGATGGGAAAGAAAAACCTAAGCCCTTTTCATTTAATTTAAGATTTTCGACGGGTCAACCAGAAGAATCGGTGAATTGTCTGGAAATTTGCGACAGCTCGGCCCGTACAGTTCCTCCATGGGGTTCATGACAATTACATTCACCTCAGATCGTAGCGTGGTACGCAGAGGATTTCAAGGGAGCTTCATTCTAAGTAAATAAGAACTTCATAATATGCCTTTACAAAATCCCAAATAGCCAAATATTTAAATATGATTTCCTAAGCAAAAGGAAGAATCGCAGTTTCACAAGGTTGTGGTGGATCGCTCTTGGCAACACCTGATCTTCAACATATCACGTCTCCGAACTACCCGCGCAATTATCCAAACAGGGCAAATTGCTCATGGACTTTAACAGCTCCGTCGGCGGGCTCGGTCGTACTTAATGTATCTTCACTGATAACAGAAAGTTGCTGCGACTATTTAGAGGTAAGGTTTACGTTATTGAGCCTTGTTGGCAATTGGAAAATGGGAAATTTCGTTGTTCTTGTCAAGAGTTGTCCTTTTGTCTCTTTCTTAGATCTTTTCTCAATATAGTTCGTATTTGTTTGAAAAACCGAGCGTAATTTTTATGCGGTGCTTTTTATTTTTAATTTATTTTTTAAATATTATGTTTTAGTTGTAGTTTCCCATATATAAATGCGATGAATACCAGCATCTCCTCTGGCACACAATCTGTACTCGTTTCGGACAAAACTTGTACAATTGGAATGACTTAATTATTATTATTTGTTTTCCATCCTGCTACATTGGCAGTAAGATGATTCAAAACAGCAGTTGTGTCCATGGAAACAAATACAAGTAATTTAACTGCCTTTCAGGTGAGAACACATAACCAATACGCTAAATTAATGGGCACAATGATATCTGAGCGGCAATTCACTTCACCATCCATAACACTGCGTTTTTACACCGACCGATCGGTTGTGCGGCGTGGATTTACTGCATCTTATAAAATCGGTATGTATAATATATTTGTTACAAGTAAGACATACAAAAGGTTTTGTTATATTGTTTTTCCGTCGCATAGCTAAGTCGGTTGGCGCGTCTGGGAGCAATTAGAATCAAAACTACCTGCTCGAATAATTTGTTTTGGACTTAAGCAGGGCATCTTAACGATATAACCCAAATCTAGTGGATTAATGGGTGACATGATTATTTGGAACGTCTCGTGAATATTTGGCAAGAACTCCGGTAAAATCCCTTCACGGGCCGGACCCGGCACGCGGGCCGTATATGTTGCTCATGGCTGATTTAGTGACAAGCTGATATCCAACGTGTGGCCGAATGATTACCCCGATTGGTTCATATTAGATTTTATATAAAAACAGTCTTAGTAACAAACCCATCGCGAGTTTCAAACCTGGCCCATTTAAAAAACACAAAAATAGGTGGCGTGGCCGAATAATTAAAGCGAAGAGTTTATGTTGCTAATTCTATATATAAACGGTCAAAATGCCCATCTTGAATTTAAAACTCAGCCCGTCTTGAGTTTAAAAGTGGTTTTATCGTCAAAACAATTGTTGCAATAATATCGGGGTGTATAATATCAGACGTGAGACTCGGTAAACCATATTCTATGCGCTACAAAAAAGGTATGTCATATTTAGACAAGAATCTTAACTAACATCTACTGTGTTACAATTAAAAGATATTTGCAACAATTGGATTCGGTAGTGCCATAAAATTACTGTAATTTTTTTGGCGTTTAAATTCGATGGGGTAAAAAAAACTCGAGGTGTTCACTTTGATGGTTTTTCTGTTAAAACGTGTGAGTTTAAGTATCTGATAGTTATGTTCACATGGGCTGCTCAAATTTGTCTAACATACCCCGTGCTAACCGGTGCTTCACCATTATTTAGCGCAATGTGGTTTTGAAGCAAACGCTACGAACGTTCCACAAAGTATTCGATCACCTGGATTCCCGAGCCAGTATCCTTCCAATGTGGACTGCGACTGGATAATCACGGCCCCCGCCAACGAGCAAGTTGTAATTGCGATAGTGGAGGGAAGGACGCAAAGAACCGATGATTACTTGCAAGTTTGGGACGGTACAAGATTGTTGACTCAATTGACAGGAAGATTCCCCACAACCCGACACTCCTCAACGACTGGGTCTCTTCGACTGCATTTTCACAGTGATCCTTCACGAGGCGCTAAAGGCTTCCACCTGACGTATGCAATACGTTATCCGATTCCGTCAAAATAAAACTGCACGTTATTAAAAGTTATTTTATAAACTGTCACTAAACTTAAGATCATTTTGTCACTAAACTTAAAATATTTTTCAATGTTTAAAGACCATTTAATCACATTAAAAAAATCTTCATATAAATATTTTGTTTAGGTGCAATATGTTGTTTTAGGGCAGGGTATTTATGTCTTCTCTCCGTTAACGAGAAAACGCAATACAGATTTCAACCGTAAGGTTGCTTTTAGCAGGGATTATCTACAGTGTGTTATACATGGTTGAGACAATCCTTTAGTTTTCAAGGCCATTAATCCACATGAATACCGGTACCCAGTTAATGTAAGTATAGCCTATACTGTGTAGGAGGATAGGATAGGATATTCATGTTTATCCCCGTGAATGGGAAAACCAAGGGGGTTATCACACGGGCAATCGTCAGATCCCCTCGCGCCCATCCTCGGGTTACCGGAGCTATTGCAATGTGTTGTATATGATAGACACGTTCCTTCAATTTGGTAGAACCCATTAATCCGCTCGGTTCAGGTAATGTCCGTAAAGTGCCTTGTCCACGGACACAACAGACTTGCTAGCGACCAGTTTTACACCTGCAACCTTTCGATTGAAAGGCGACGCACTTAACCGCTAGACAAACCTGCCGGACAAATGTAAAATATTTTTAAAACGGCAAATTTTGGCAAAAACGTAGAAGTTTAATTAAAATTTAACTTAGAAGACCATTTAGGTATCGCAGAGCATAACGAAAATCTGTACCAATTTGACCAAGTTGTAAAGCTTTTTGCCTGTGTTTTAATTAGAGTTTAAGTTAACTAACCGGTCCCATGTGAGGTAGGCGATATTCTGACGATTAAAGATACCTCTACAATCTTGGTTAAAATGATTAATGTGTAGATTTCCTCCAATACCAGCTTTTCAGTAACCAACGGCTCGGTAGAAACGTTCAGTGGCTTCTAGTACATGCGATCATTTGCAGATAACCCACTAAACTACTTAGCTCACAAAATCCAGTTACAGTTTTAAAACACAAAAGCTATTCCTTAACCATGATAACATCCCATGTACCCCATTGTCCCCACGATGCAATGCAATTTCTTCGGCATAGCCGTTCTTGGGGTTTGGGCCCGGACAGCTAAACGGAACCGGTTATCGGACAAGATAAAAAGCAGGCGGAAGGATTTCGACCTACTTTGGGTAGTGCCGCCAAACAGAAAACCAAACAACCTCTACTGCTACAAGCCGATCATTACCGACTGCAGGGCACAGGTTGGATAATGATGTATCAAATTTTGACCCGTACAGGACATAACTGAAGTTTGGCAGGATTCCTGCCACCTCTGAAACTTCTTCATCGCGTTTTCAACCCTCCAGTGCCACAAGTGAATGAAAAAGTTCACGATCTCCATGCGACCAAAATGAATCTATTGTATATGAATTTTAATTAAGAATTAAAAACTAATTAACTTTCATTAAAAGCTTATACGATAACATCGACATTATAATTAGGCATAAATGAATTTTCAATAGAGAATATAGATCGTGCCAATGTTTTGCGTGACAAATAATTATGTATAATTACAGCATTATTGTAAAACCACAACTGCAATTAGTTTTTTTTTTGTGTTTTTGCCATTCTAGAGTGAGTTATTATTATTACATCAAAATTGTACGAGTGCAATATGACTTAATATCATATTATTTTGCTTTAATTCGTTACCTCACTAACCCCAAAAAATTAATTGTGCGTCTACTAGCAATATTTCGTAAAGGGCCGTCCATATGGATAAAGGCTAAAGGGCAAAGCCGAGGCATTTGTTTCATTGGTGGTGCGGTTTTGATTTGGATAGTAAGGTTACACGTATGGCCGAATGGTTAACGCGACCGATACATATACAGACTTCTAAACAAAAACGTCCTTAGTAACGGAACCCTAAATTCTAAACTAAGCTCAGTTAAAAACATACATATATATATATATATATATATATATACATATATTAGAAAACTGTATGGTCGTCTGGATAAATGAATAACGGGACCTATAAACATACTGACTCCTACCCAAAAACGTTTCTAGTGAAGAGCTTGGGTTCATGGTTTCAAAACTCGGGAATAAAATATAATGAAACTTCGTATCAATTAAAATAGACATAAATTATGATTAATCCGACAATCAGGGTTATTTTTATGCAGTAGACTTTTAGACTATATTTCAGTTGATGTGATCATAAAAGACTAATTAATACGTTAAAAGAGTTATCGAGCGTGTAAATATAAAGTTATAGAGCATTCAGACAAGCAATAACAAAATTCAAGAAAAATACCCACTTTATTAAAAGGTACCGGAATTTTAAAGCAGCAAATGAAAAGTCACCGAAAACATTTTCTTCGTGCCAGCATAATCAAAAAATCTTTGATCAACTCCGTCAGAAATATTATTATATTTGATAGCATGACTTTTTTAAAGTACCCTCGCGCTAAGGCAAGCTCTTTTTTTATTATGCTCTTTTAACTGCGTTATACGGTGTTGCAAATAACTGTTGCAAAAACACAACCGAACGATGTTTTACTCATAGAAATCTACAAAAACCTTAACGATGTCTTGAGATGTTGTTGTAAACTGAGGCATCTCGATCCTCATATGCATTGTCCACTACAAAGTTTTCACTGACAGTTTGAATTTTATTTGCACAGAGGACAATAGATTGTTGATTCATTATCTCTTCCGATGCAAAGTAACGATCAAACTTGAAACAATAGCATAGTTTTCACTGGAAGATTGTATTTTATTTACACGGAGGAAAACAGATTGTTGAATCAGTATCTCTTCCCGTGCATAGTAACGAACGAACCTGAAACAATAGCACAATGGAAGTTTTAAAGCTTGGTGATGTAAAAGAAAAATAAGGAATGATTAAAAAAACGCCTTTTAACGAAAAACAGGGTCTTCGGTAGAAAGATAAAGAAAGTAAAGTTGTTTTTTTTTGTTACCACACAACATCAGCACTATTTACCTGCAACCCTCCCTGTGTACAAATCCTCGATCTTACACGTGAACCGAAACCCCCACAACGGGTGACAGAGCATGGGGAATACCCTGACCAAGCTGACCATGCTGGGGCGATTTGGCCTGTATGTTAAATCAGTGTTAATAAGGCAGTGTTAAATAATAAATATATATATATGTGTAATAATATGTATGTATTATAAAACAAACTGAGTTGTAATTTTTAAGCTACTTATAGACCAATATCAAGGGACAATCCTTATGCAGCCAACCGTATATATAAATATATCACAAGGTACTTACAACGAGTCCCAGAACACGCTTGAACCATTGAAGAGAGACCACCGAATTGCCGCACACACAAAACATCTGCAACAAATCCGCCCACCAATCCCAAGCATTGTCGTGATCTAGATCGAGTCCCAATAGAACAGTTGCTGGAACATTGGCCCCACCTGCCCCACGCACCCCACCGAAGACTCGGAGTTGGGCAAAAACCGGCGTTACAGTAACGCGATTGCGTTCCTCGGCTCGAGCACCTTGGAGATGAACATACACGAGATCGATGTCTTGTTTGAAGACAGCTATCAGAACATCTACCCCAAGGACCCCATGGTTCCCAGGGTGAGTCACAACCCACATTACAAGACCGGACATCTGTCCGAGAGCCAACACAGCTTGCTTGAGAAGTATAAAGACACTGGCGTCTCCGTGTCTGGGTCTTAGAAGGACAGTTTCCACGACAAGACTTCCATGTTCCCCACTGTCCCCAAGATCCAATGCCGCAATTTCTTCGGCATGACCGTGATTGGGTGCGTGGGCCCGGACAGTCACGTAAAAATCTACCTGGCTGGGAATTAAGAGGGCGGCAGGTTCTCGAGCGAGTTCGGGTACCAGTTGTGCTGCAAAACAGCGCATTGCATTGACTCCACTGGCCCCATGCTGACCATTGACGACTGCAAGGTGATGAGTTGCATCTTCTCGACTCAAATCCTGATCCCGGACAGGATCTAACTGATGTTTGGGCTGGATTCCTGCCATCTCTGCAACTTCTCCGTCGCGTTTCAAACCCAGTACTGCCACAAGTGGACGTACAACCGGTCCAAGAACTCCATGGAGACCAAAATGGTTCTATAAAACATTTCTTCGAAATTGAAATGAATCTATATTATCCGAGGTCAAACCTTAAGATTTTCCATGTCACAACCCCAGACATAATGCACCAAGGATAAATATAATTTGCCTTTATCAAAATGGAGATTTTATACTGATTACAATAATATATTACTATATTTTTCTATGCAGAGTCATCTAACCTGGCGGAAAGAATTGTTCGTTGCATTTTCCTATAACGTTTCGCAAGGGGGCGTCGGTACGAGTGAGAGCTTCAAAACGGAAGACCCATGCATTCTGTCCACCTGGTGGCGTGGTTAGGTTGGTTTGGCAACCACAGCCTTCGCATCTATTAAACGATGAAAAAGTTGAATATATTACCAACAAAAGCATAGCAGTGTATTCGAAAGAGGCATTGGATTTCTAATTAAACGTAAAAGTTCACTAAACTTATTAAACTTGTGGTTTTTTTTAAGCCTTCCTTGCTGTACTTAAAATAACTCGTACAAAATGAACTAAAAATTCCGCTAACTCACATTTCTGACAAAAATACCCCACCCCCATGTTGGACAAGCCATCGATTCATTATTTTAAAAAGAGTTAATTTTAAACGACAATCAAAATACCCGTATCCGTATACTGTATGCTCTCGGATAAAACGGGACAACTGTTCGTAGTCAATGCTGATCGCACTATCAGCTAGTTCTCGGTCGTTTTGAATGCAGGAAGCGTAGGCCGTTTGTGGACCGATCTGGCGTTTCTTTCGTCGCTTGCCACTGGGATATCGCACTAAAAACAGTGGAATAATGAGGGACTGTACCGTAACAAATAACACAGCAAATGTCTTTTACGACAAAATGTTTTTAAAATGTATATTCATATATTAAACTTTTACACATGTGCTATTATGTAGATATTTATAAGAAGTTTTATTTCCTTTTTATTTCCTTTTAATATCAAAGAGAGGAAATATGCTTTTTTATATTCCTTCAGTGAAGTTAAGATGATCTTTAAAGGCAGGCTTATTTTAGTTTAATATATAGGTATACTATTACGCGTATCATGCAAATGATCCACTTACGTGGGCCACCATTTCCTACGTCAGTGGCGAACTCTGAAATACAATCACTGAGTGGCTGGAACAGAACCGAAGTTGCATCCACATATTGCGCAATGCGACCTTGCCAGCATTGAGCTGTGTCAGCAGAGTTGCTGTGAGCGTAATTAAGTTGATTTTAATAATAAATCACAGGGCAATCGTCAGACTATCTAGCGATTACGTAAAGGGAGGCTTCTCACACTGGTAATAGATCATCTCGCGCCCGCCGTAATGAAAACTAATGCTGTGCGTTGTGTATGATTAAGACGTTTCCTTCAATTTTGGTAGAGCCCACTATTGCATTGGCTCTATAGGTTATGTCCACTGTGGATTATTCGCTCCTTTTGATTTCGCATTCACGGGGATAAAACATGAATATCAAATGGGCTTGTTAATCATAATACCACATGCATTTTTGTCCTGTTGGATCTACTATGATTGGTGTGCTTAAGTTAATAAAATATGGGAATATCGTAAATAATATAAAGAAAAACATAAATATAATACTACACGGACCTGCATAACCAGCCATCAGTATTAAGATACCAAAATGTACACAATATACCGTAATCCACCAACGAGTTGAAATCAAACCCGGAAGATGAAATCTGCATTAGTATAACAAAGGTGTTAGTGAGTCTTACAGACTAACACGACTCCAGGGGTTGAACAACTAATATAATATGAATATGAATATGCTTATACTGCCAGCAGTTTGGAACTAAACGTTCTTGTCCTTTATTCTAGCTGAATCACCTTTAAACAATAATCTTATCAAGTGTTGTTTCAAAGCAAGGAAACGAATAAACAGCTTTATAAAACTAAATGAAAACTTGTAAGGAATGGCCAAAAAGTTACCTATTATATTTATACGAATGATCTCGTGTCCACCATTTTCCGTGCGTTTCGCTAATACGAGTCATGGTTAAGTCACTAAAACCACATAATGACTATAGAAAAGTGGCTGTGTCCCGGGCCAATGTACTTAGAAGACTTTTCGTAACCTCTTTATTAAATAGTTGTACAATTAAAAAGAGCCATACATTATAACAAAGACAAATAATGCGTGATAAATATTAAATAAACAAACACCTTTTGCGACAAACATGTTGCCATGTAAGTCCTCAGCGTATTAGTGTTGCTTGCGGCTTGTGCGTTGCTATCTCTTTTCTTGCGACCTCCTGAGAGCCCAGTGAACCAATGGCATCCTGGAAATAAACTACATTGGGACAAATAAAACTCGCAATTTTAAAATGTCCTTGTTGAGAAAGACGGTCGTTATCAATTAAAAAAGGAATTTTGTTTTTGTAGTATCACGCTACATAATCTCGGTTTGTTGTGATCGAACCACGAGTCGTTGTACTTTAAATCCTCTTATTGGACATTATTTTTGCCTGAAGGGAATTTTTCATAGAATTTAGGAAGCATATCTCTAATAGTAGGGTATTTATTATTGTTTATGCATATTATATTTTAAGTGATTTTCTAGGGTGAACTTAAAAAAATAACTAGAGAGTGTCAACCACGTGTTTAACCACCACTATTTGTAAAACACATGTTGTATACCCTATATTCATGCTACAGGGTCCCTAACCACAATTTGTATTTTATACACTGAGTGTGTAGTTTTTGTTTCTGCAAGCATAAACGCATGGGTCCCATAGTTAACATACCAAACTTATATTCCATATTTAGGTAAATAAAGAATAAACGTCTTAAATATTTTAAATTATAGCTTCTTTTCAAGCGCTGTAGTGAAATAAAGCTAAATTCCCAAAACAGCCCGATTTTATGGTTTCAGGGAATTCTCCTGGGTTTCGTAGACAAGTTTCTGTTTTTATAAATGGTGGAACAATTCTTAAAGTTTTAATCTGATTTTTAGACTGCTTATTAGAGATGTCAGTGCGATATGGCATGTCTGTTACAATCATAATTCAGGAGCATAACTTCGTTTTCATGGAAATTAACCTAAGTAAATGTTTTCTTTTTTGAATTGGCACAGAGTGTCTAATGTTTTAAAATTTTACCGAATTTTAATAAAATTAGAGCAGCCGTTCAAGCGCTATGGCCACAAAATCTAATTTATTAAAAAAACGTTTTGAGGGAATTCCCCTATATTCATTACTCAAATTTTTGGTTTCTGCATACTTAGACCATGTTGTCTTACAAATGTCAAATTTTCATTGCGATTTCATTACTCCTTTTTCGAAGATGTCAGGGCGACATGGAATCCTGGTAACAAACATGATTTGAGAACATATCCCATTTTTTGGGTATTTCCCTAGGTTATTTTATTATTTCTTTTAAGTGTTAAATCAGTGACTAATGCACTTACATTCCACCAAATCTGATTCAAATTGTAGCATTTCGTTTAAGCGCTATGCCCAAAAAAGGCTATTTATATAGAAAAAATACCGTTGTGGTTTTTAACGTCTAAGGGGAATTCCCCTAGACTCATCACCCGAAATTTCGGTTTCCGCATATGTAGACTATGTGCGCTAACAAATTTCAAAATTTTATTGCAATTCCATTACTTTTTCTAGTAGATGTCGGAGCCACATGCCATGCCTGTCACAATCATGATTTGAGAACAAAATCTTATTTTTTCGGGTATTTCCTTAGGTAATTTCTTAATTTCTCTTGAGGGTTATATCATTGGCTAATGTTTTTCTTACATTTTACCAAATCTAATTAAAATTGGAGTCGCCGTTTAAACGCCATGCGCAAAAAAAAACTAAATTTTTAGAAAAAAATACCGTTTTGGTATTTAACCTCTCAGGGGAATTCCCCTGGGTATATCACCCAAAATTTTGGTTTCTGCACATCTAGACCATGTGCGCTAACAAATGTCAAAGTTTTATTGCAATTCCATTAGCCCTTCTGGTAGATGTCGGAGCCACAAGCCATGCCTGTCACAATCATGATTTGAGAACAAAATCGTATTTTTTAGGGTATTTCCCTAGGTAATTTTTTGATTTCTTTTAAAGTTTGTATTATTGGCTAATGTTCTTACAATTTACCACATCTAATTAAAATTGGAGTAGCCGATCAATCGCTATGGCCAAAAAAGCTACCTTTTTAAAAAAAAGTACCGTTTTGGTTTTTCACCTCTCAGGGAAATTCCCCAAATTAAATTACCCAAAATTTTGGCTTCTGCATATCTAGACTATGTGCACTAACAAATGTTAAAGTTTTATTGCGATTCCATAACCCCTCTGGTAGATGTTGGAGCCACAAGCCATGACTGTCAAACCTTG
>CH001994.1:36632-67528 GCA_000149265.1 Ciona savignyi
TTGGAAGAAGGATAAAATAGGATATTCATGTTTATTTTTGTTATAGGCTATGGGAAAACCAAGGTGGTTACCACACGGGCAATCGTCAGATCACCTCGCGCCCATCGTCGGGTTACCGGAGCTATTACAGTGTGTTGTCCTGTGTAACCCCCGCGTTGGCGTTTTGTATCAGTTGAAAGATTGTGAAATCGAAACTGGGTGAACCATTGTGTCTTTGGTTAAAGCACTCAACAGGGGCAATACTAAAAGGAGGGAAACTTGTGGGGCCAGGGGTTTTTCAAACGCTCTATATTGGCCGGGACCAAGTCCCCAGGATCCGCTGCCGTCTATAGCTGGTACATAAATCTCCGTTCCGACTCCAGATGTATATACATGGCGTGGAACTAAACTAGACTGGCAGCGGAACCTCCACAAAATAGACAAACCGGACAGCTCGTACTCGTATTCTTTATTAAGTTGTGTTTCTATGTCTCTATGTATGTAATCGCACAACGCTTTATAAAGCAAAGAATGACGTAGATAGAAAACAACTGCTTTAGGGGTGAATGACGTCATGAGGTTATAAGTGTCAATGACGTCATAAGGTTAAACAAAACGAACACAGTTGGCGTCGATTAAATGAAATAAATGCAGTTTTTGCAAATATAATTTCAAAGCTGTTCACCAAAGCAAAACTATGAAAATTAATTTTAACCCTTCCCTAAACAAAAACTTAACCCAGAACTAATCCTAACTCCAACCCCATGTTTAAAAGTAACTCTAATGTTCTAATCTTTATTATGGGTCCCATTTGAAAAATTGGGACACATATTGTTTTTGTCCGTTTTTTTTTTTCTTTTTTTTTTTTTTATTATTTTTTTTTTCGTCAAACGCTTGACAGGCATGGCATGTCGCCCCGACATCTACCAGAAGGAAAAATGGAATCGCAATGAGACTTTGCCATTGGTTAGACAACATGGTCTAGATGAACAGAAACTAACATTTTGGGAGATAAAACCAGGGGAATTCCCCTGGAACGGTAAAAACCAAGACGGTATTTTTTTCTAAAAAACTAGCTTTTTGGGGCATAGCGCTTGAACGGCAGCTCCAATTTGAATCAGATTTGGTAAAATGTAAGTGCATTAGTAACTGATTTTACACTTGGAAGAAATAAAAAAATTACCTAGGGAAATACCCTAAAAATAACATTTTGTTTTCAAATCATGATTGTGACAAGCACGCCATGTCGCCCCGACATCTACCGGAAGGAAAAATAAAATCGCAATTAAACTTTGGTATTTGTTACACAACATGGTCTAGATGAACAGAAACCAAAAGTTTGGGGGGTAAATCCAGGGGAATTCCCCGGGGACGTTAAACACCAAAACGGTATTTTTTCTAAAAAAAGTAGCTTTTTTGGGCATGGCGCTTGAACGGCTGCTTCAATCTGATTCAGATTTCGTGGAATGTAAGTGCATTACCTACTAATTTAACAATTAGAAAAAATAAAAAAAATTATCTTAGGGAAATACCCTAAAAAAACATTTTGTTCTCAAATTATGATTGTGACAGGCATGGCATAACGCCCTGACATCTACCAAAGGAATAATAGAATAGTAACAAAACTTGGTCATTTGTTAGACAACATGGTCTAAATACGCAGTAAAAAAATTGTGGGTGATAAATCTAGGGGAATTCCCCTGAGACGTTAAAATCCAAAACGGTTATTTTTCTAAAAAATTAGCTTTTCGGGTCATAGCGTTTGAACGGCTGCTCTAATTTTGATCAGATTTAGTGGAATGCTGGATCGTTAGCCACCCTATGTCAATTAAAAGAAAGAAAACATTTACCTATGGTAACTCCCTTAAAAACGAAGATATGTTCCTGACTCATGATTGTGACAAGCATGCAACATTGCACTGACATCTTCAACACGGATTCGTCAAATTGAATTAAAACTTTAAGAATTGTTAGATAACATGACCCACATATGTAAAAACAGAAACTTATGTACTAAGCCCATGGGAATTTCCCCGAAGCCATCAAAAACTAAATCGGGCTGTTTTAGGAATTTAGCTTCATTTCACTACAGCGCTTGAAAAGAAGCTTTAATTTAAAATATTTGTGGTGAAATGTTCGTAAATCTAACACGATTGTTCTTTTTTTTACCTACACCTGGAGAAGAAGTTTGGTTTGATAACTTTGGGACCCATGCGTTTATGCTTGCAGAAACAAAAACTACATACTCAGTGTATAAGATACAAAATGTGGTTAGGGACCCTGTAGCAGTAGCATGAATATATGGCATACAACATGTGTTTTACAAATAGTGGTGGTTAAACACGTGGTTGACACTCTCTAGTTTTATTGTGCAGTTTTCCCACTCAACAGACATCGCCCGAACCCAGCGGATTAATGGTTTTTACTAAAACTGAAGGAACATCTCAATCATACACAACATACTACAAAAGCCATGAAAACTCGACGTTAAAAAGCTTTTGAATAACGAAAATCAGTGATTAATAACAACTTCTACATTCCTATACAGTAGTTTAAAACCTGCACTGTCATGATTTAGGAATTGGTTTAATCTATCTACGTCTGTCGTTAAATATTTTCTTATTTTGAAACCGCCTAACAAAACCTTTACATTTATTTCACAACACGTCATGACTATATTTGCAAACAAAGCCGTTTATTACGCATATACGTTCATGACGTAACGTTGTTCATCGTCATTCCACGTTGCCTTCTAAATTGCATTTGGATTTCCGCCACAGTTTTCTTGTGCGTGTCCGGCACGAAATATTGGACGTAAGCTATCTGCAAGTAAGATAGGATATTCATGTTTATCCCCGTGAATGGGAAAACCAAGGGGTTAACACACGGGCAATCGTCAGATCACCTTGTGTCCACTGTCGGGTTACCACAGCTATTGCAGTGTGTTGTGTATGATGAACACGTTCCTTTAATTTGGTAGAACACATTAATCCGCTGAGTTCAGGCAATGTTCGTAAAGTGCCTTGCCCAACGGACACAAATGACTAGCTAGCGACCAGTTTCGAACCTACAACCTTTCGGTTGAACGGCGAATTGCTGTTAAAGTGCTGAAGGTTGTCGACCCCTGGCGTGTATCGTAAGACGAATTAAGATAAAATGGCGCACTACGGCGTTGTGGAGATCCAGTAAAAATAAAAGAATCTGCCGAACTCACCAATCCAACCCCACATGCAACAAATGGAATGTAAGCCAACCCTCCCCATGCAGCAAGTGTGTAGGGAACCGTGAACGCCACAACTGTCCCTACGAACCAGAAGGCCATTCCACCCAACCACAATGCTGTAGGTCGGGTGATGTGGGTTGTTAGTTCGGATGGGAGGGAGGTCATAATCAACATCGGCCCGCTAGCTTCCCCGACCATGTATAACAACACCGCAACCACACTTGTATACGCCATAGCTGGCACTGATGAGCTTGTAGCTGTTGATATGATCAGCAGAACAAGAGATGAAGTTGAAATAGAAGTTCCGCATATAAGCATACGACGTCCTCCGAACTTGCCAAGCAGTTTGATTGATACGGCGGTGGTTAGTGCCATTGCGACAAACACCCCTGGATGGAATTATGGACCACATATACAGGCATACATAAACATATATACAGTAAGTATTGCAGAACGAAACGTATTAAAAACCATTTTTTAAATATATAATTATCAAACCAAATGTAATTAAATTTTCTTTTTTATGGTGGGACTCATGATGGGCTTGTCACCAAGACTGATTTCTATAAAGATAGATACATTAATATTTATTCGTCATATTTATTATGGGGTGGTTTTGATCACGAGACTGTGCAACTGGGTTATACGGCCAAAACAATCTTATCCGCATATACTACCGGCCGGTAGTATTGACATTATTAAAATTATGTCAACCTAGTAAGATAGCAATTTATAATACGATGCTTTGAAATTTAAGATAGAATATTCATGTTTATCCTCGTAAATGGAAAAACGCAACTGTGTTAACACACGGGCAATCGTCGGATTTTATTCCAAAAATTATTTTTCAAGACCTACCTATCGAATAGAGTGATGAATGTTCGGGGTTAACCCCGGCAGCTTCGAATATAATGTTGGTGTACTGGAACATAGCTTGCATCCCTGTTATTTGGAGGGAAGATAGAGTTAACGTGGCTGCGATGACTTGTCTTCTATACGAGGGCTTCGATACCGCTTCACAAAGCGTCGCTTTCCGTATTGATTGATCTGACGCGATCTCCAGGCTTATACTTCGGTATTCCTCTAACACAGATGAATCGCTTCCGTTGCGGAGTTTACGTAGAAGTAGAAATGATGCCTTTTTCTTAAGTTCCGAATCCGGAATTTCGTTATTTACGACTCGATTCACGCAATCTTCTTTCAGAATAAGGTAGGCTGGAGTTTGTGGTGTCCATGGCAGCGCACATAGGTAGATGAGGGGTAAGACACCGACAGTGAGCATAAGGTACTGCCATCGATCGCCACCCCCCAGTACCGCAGGGTGAGCGAGACCGTTGCCAAGAGCTGCGCTGATCTGGATGAGGCAACCAGTCGGGCTTTGGTAAAACGCCAAGTCCTTTCGGTTCGTTGTTTCAGACACTACGAGCGCAATTAAGCTGAATCCAATTCCCCGTGAAACCCCGTTCATGAACCTTCCAACAATGACAGCTTCGAAGGATTTGCCGAACTTCGCCACCGGACCCATTACCACAGCGGATACCACGGCTAGCACTTGTACAATAACCACATTCATTTTTCGGCTACAATATATCTACATTATTCCAGGCTGGTTAGCGTGATCGGTGGGAACGTCAACCGGCAGCCTAAAGGTTATGGGATGGAAACCACCCTCCGACTACACGGTTGATTTTGTCTTTAGGTACAAGGCAATTAGTGGGGGTCGCCTGGGCCCGTTAATCGATAAGTTGAACTGTTTGTTAGAAGAAACGGTTTAATCGCACACTACATTGCAATAGCTCCGGTAACCCGGTTAATGGGTTCTAACAAATTGAAGGAACGTATGAATCATATACAACACATTGCAATAGCTTCGGTAACCCGACGATGGGCGCGAGGTGATCTGACGATTTCCCGAGTGGTAACCCCGTTAGTTTTCCCATTCACGGGGATAAACATATTTATCCTATCCTATGTAAATTTTCACAAGTTGACTTATGTAGTATGTACCTTACCACAAGTTCACTTAGGTAGTAACCTTACCTGAAGGCCATGACAGTCCAGTGATAGACGAACGATCCAACTGCAGACCCAACTATGAGCATGGTTTGCGCGAGGGTCATAAGCAATGTAACGTGGTCCTGGCTGGCAGGAATCCCGTACCTTTCCTAGCAAAATTGAACCCAATTTACTTATTTAAGTTGTATTAAAATGAAAATTGAAGTTATCGAAATATATATGAACACAAACTTAAAGTGTGGTCGAATGGTTATCGCAACCAAGAAAAAACAGATTTATATATGGAAACCGTTTTAGTGACGAGCCCATCATGGGTTCAAAACTTGGCCCGGTATAAAAAACAATAAAATCCCTGTTATAATCAATATAATGAAAAGTACCTGGTGTGTTTGATTGGTGAATGCGATTAAAGCAGGCGTTGCTGAATTCAGGAGCGTCAGGTTTAACCCCATGGGAATAAGAACAGAAAACTGCGTCATAATTATGACGAAAATGCAGTAATTGGAATTTAGTCGATTCATAATGAAATAGAAAAATCTACAAAACATTTTATTTTAGTATATTACTGTTGGTATTTTAGTTTAAATAAAGAATAATCGATTTATCTTTTTACGTCCAATAAAAACATGTTCAGGCTATAGCATTTAATTAATCCAATGGGTTCGTTTTCAAATACACCACATCCATCGGTTGGTTTCGATCCAACAATCTTCTAGCTTTTATTCATAATATTCCCCATGGGCGGGAAAACAAAACATATTTTACTATCAATATTGGTATTGAGATTTAGGAGAATAGGATATTCTTTTTTATCCCTGTGAATGGGAAAACCAAGGGGATTAACACACGGGTAATCGTCAGATCACCTCGCGCCCATCGTCGGGTTACCGGAGTTATTGCAGCGTGTTGTGTATGATAGACACATTCCTTCAATTTAGTAGAACCAATCATTTTACTGTGTTTAGGCAAATGTCTGTTAATTGCCTTGCCCAAGGACATAACCGACTAGCTAGCGACCAGTTTTGAACCTGCAGCCCTTCGGCTGAACGGCGACGCACTAAAGCACTCGACTAATCTGTCGGCCAATAATGAAAATGCCTGTTGCATTCAAATATATATTATCTTCCTCAAAGCTTCGACTGTATTTTCAACGCTTCTGTTGTGAATATCATCTGAGCACGCGACTTCCTGTGCAAGTATCCGTTCCCATCAGGTCTATTGTAAACATCGTATTTCCTTCGTATGATTGATCGATGGTCTAATGCTATGAAGACGTTTCGGTCTAATATCTTGTTTGTACAAACCACTCGCTACGTTGCTGTACTGTACGCTGCAGGATTGCGGCGTCATTTATACCTGGGTGGTTCATGAAAGTTTGCTGGGGTCGTAAAGTTGGAGCCAATGGAGCGATATTTTACGCTCTGTTGCGTAATCGGTCGTGTAAACACTATTTTGTTTCAGCAACGAATGCAACGGGACTGACAATTGTGAGGTATTTAATGGAATTACCCAGAAAAGTGTCGTTATCACGTCTGCGAGTAAGTGATAAAATATATTGTCGGTTGACCGCAGATCGCTCTACGGTCTGTAAGTCGAAAGGTGGTGGATTTGAAACCTGTCACCAGCTAATCAAAAAAGAAAAAATATTAATATTTTACGCCCGTAATTAGACTTGAAAATGTCAGATCACCTCGCGCCCACTCTCGGGTTACCGGAGCTATTGCAGTGTGTTGTGTATGATAGACACGTTCCTTCAATTTGGTAGAACTTCAATTTGGCTATTATTCCACTTGACTTAAGAAACAACCACTAAACGCATTGTCGGAGGCAATTCTTTACTCGTAAAACCACTTATGTATAACAACTAAATAGTTTAGAAATATACTTATACCAAGAAAACTTACCTAACTTTTGTTGTTGAAACGTTTCAAATTTACTAAATAAGAATTTAGACTGAACTTGGGAATATTAGGCAGCCAGAATAGAAGACTTTTAGTTGCTTCTATAACAAATAGTGTCCGAAGCCTTGACCAACTACTCGGTCAATCAATTAAATATACGACTCCTATATCGGGCCATGGGGCTGGGCAATCTAACTAAACGTCCATTTGCTGTCTCCCGAAGATAAACATAATTATCATTCACTACCTTCCCTTACATCAGATATTTTGACTTTGATCTCTAATCCAGCCCTATCACTTTAGACGTTTATTTAACTTCTATAACTTCAAACTCGCAATAAAGCATTCTGTGGTTCCTGCCAAACTCTCCCTGTATATATCTCCACATGTATGTATCCCGTGAGACACATATTTCATCTGCATCACGTTTCAGCCATGTGGTCTGATTTGTTGCCTTTTTTCTTTTCTATTCTCGTTGTCTCAATTAACTGCATTGGGGAAAACTAAAAGGAGGGAAGGAGGGAAACTACAAACCAGGGTTGCCATTTGGCCTTTTTCACGGCCAAATTTCAGAAATTTGGCCGTACCAAAATCGTCCCGGCCGCAAAAAAAATAGTTTGGCCGTGCGGAAAAATCTGGCCGAATTTGGTCGTATAAGCATATTGTCAAGTTTTTGGCCGAAGCGTCATGTTATTTTTACGCTACAGTAGAAATAAAGGGAAAAAGAGAGACAGTATATGGAAATAAATTAATGTCAACTGTCTCATTCCCAAATCACAAAGCTGATTATGACGTTTTAAAATAAAATAATAACGGTAGGCATTCCTGTATAGTATTTGAACGGGTTTAACAAATCTGGAGGGAATTAAAATTATACAATTTTTCAACAAATTAAGAGATAAATACCCCAATTGGCTAAATTAAATAGTTTATTTTGCACTTGATACAAATTGGCCGATTTTTGGCCGTAAAGCAAAAACAGTTTGGCCGTGAAACGTACTTAGCGTCTGGCAACCCTGCTACAAACTAAAATAAAGATTATGACATTAGAGTTAGTTTTAAAGTTGGGATTGGTGTTAGTGTTTGGTGGCAGGGTTAGAATTAATTTTTACAGTTTTAGTGAGCAGTTTCCCTCCTTCCCTCTTTCCCTCTTTCCCTCCTTTTAGCGTTGCCCACTGCATTGAAAACACGAAATATTTTTGAGATCAGTTTCTTGGCATTTCATTATCTACTGATAATTGAAATTTCCCTGTTTGTACCAATCAATATTCAGGTACATATTCTAATAACTTGTTATTCTCGAAAAAGGAAGTAAGTGCTGACAATAAGGAACACAAAAAAATGTAAAAAGAAATAAGTATGTCAACCAAGGGAAAGAACAAGTAGTACCACTGCAGTTAGTGGGAACCATAGGTGCTCTAGTGTAATGCACTTGTTTTCTCTCGTTCACCGTTTGGTTGCCGGAGCTATTGCAGTATGTTATGTATGATTTACATGTTCCTTCAATTTGGTAGAACCCATTAATCCGCTGGGTTCAGACAATGTCTGTTAAATGACTTACCCTAAGACACAACCGACTAGTTAGCGATAAGACATAACTAAACGTAAACAACGGATAAGCTGTCGGCTGGTATGGATCCTACAACCATCGGGCTGGCAGTACCATGCGCTAACCATGCGCTAAACGAGCGTATGACGTAAAGATGTAAAAATGAACATTGACTGAACCCAGCGGATTAATGGCTTTTGCTAAATTGAAGGAACGTGTGAATCATATACAACACACTGCAATAGCTCCGGTAACCCAACGATGGACGCGAGGTGATCTGACGATTGCCCGTGTGTTAACCCCCTTGGTTTTCCCATTTACGGGGATAAACATAAATATCCTATCCTATAGGACAAACCGTGGAAATGTGATAAACTTGACGAATTCAATATATCTTTGTTTTTATTTCAAATTGCTTTAATGTTGCATTTGTGTGCAATAGCGGAACAAAAAAGGTTAAAAATCAAATCTAATCACGTCTGATTGTCAAAATTACACAGAAAAGATGGACATTCGCACATGTAAGGGAATAATTTTAAAGAGGAATTCGTGTCCGGTGTCAGGTGTGTGTAATGCAATGGTGCTGGTGCAGATTTGGAACATTTTGCAATTTTTTATTTAATAATTTTGACGTTAAAATATCCTCCACACATAATCACAGTGCTGCTTGTTAAAGTTGCGCCGATGACAGAATTCAATATTGGGAACTTGGGAGGGAAATACGGCAGAACTTTTAGAATAATCTTAAAAACAAACAATAATAATTGACTTGGGAACTATTGTAAGTGGAAAGGGGCAGAAAATAAAAAGAATAAAAAAGAATGAAAATTCGGGGTAACAGGACGATTGATATATTGTGGGTCAAACAATACTTTCAGCCGCATAGCTTCGACTCGCGACCGAATTCCTTCGTTCATGCGCGATTGCTTGTCGCAGTTCGATCTGCGCGAGACGACGATCCACGTTTGTGCATTTGCAGCATATCAGGAAGCGAAACGTTTCGCGGAGGTCCGGTGAAAATCCGATGTAAATTAGCGGATTGAGGGCGCTGTTAAGGTAGCCGAGCCACAACACGAATCGAACCTGAAATCGAGTGAGGTTAATTGGTCGGTAGGTGTAGCGAGAGACTCGCATAACTTTGTACACCGCACGTTGCCAACACAAAACTGTTCCAGCAATTGAGCACAGAAAACAAAACAAAAAACAGTCAAAGTGATGAGCCCGTCATGGAATCGAAAGTTCGTGAAGTATAAATAAAACTAGAATAAGTAACCGGATGGTGACGCTAGTGATACTTATACTAATTATACAAAAACAGTCCAAGTTACGACCCCATTATGGGTTTGGAAAAATTGGAAAAGAACTAACATATAAGCTTTCAATATCCGTCAATAAACCGAAATTGTTTCAAGATTAAAGTCACAAAAAAAAGAAAAATTCGCCCGAAAATTAAAATATAGAATTCGCTGAAAGGATTTGACGTGTAACTCACCAGCCATAGCGGAATACAATCCTGTGCCTCGGGTATGGGGCACGCGAATGGGCGGAGAAATGTGACGATAAAGAAAGGAAGCCAGCAGAACGTGAAAGCCCCGACCACAATCCCCAGCGTACGAGTCGCCTTTACGTTCCTCATTCGGTCGCGAGATGTCGCTAGCGAGACACGTCGCCGAATTTGGTTAAAAACCGTGGGTCTGTGGAAGGTAGGTTTTAATGCAATTATTCTTTAATTAGTTTATTTAAGTAGAATCTAAATCGAATTTGTATTAAAAGAAAACATAACTTGATCTACAGCATAATTATTTCTATAGGATTCTACTTAAATAAACTAACTAAATATATAACAAAAGTACGTAGTGTGCAGCGACCAACAAAGCCTACCTTCGTTGGCATGGAAAGGTGATTTCGCTATTTTGCCGAACAGTTCGAAAACTCGCCTTCCGTACGTTGGCGCTAGAGAGTTTACTTCCATTTGAAGGGCTTTGTGCGGGCGATGACGTAGTTCGTAGCAAACGAGGTCTACAGCACCTCGCTTGGCCGTACAGCAGCGATAACTTCGACCGAGAATGAGTTTTGTCGGGAATTTTTCCATTTTTCCCGGACGAAATCAAACTTTGTTCGGCGGCGATCAAACTTTGCGCGCTCGCCCGAGTGTAAAGTGTCCTCGCCTGATACTCGGAGAAAAACTTCCCATTTTGCTGCTGCGCGTCGCACGGGGAGGTTATCGTCCTTTTGATCGTTTCTTCCCCGTTTTCGTCCAACGAGGTCAAAATGTTGACTTTCGAAATGGTCGGAAACCTCCACTCGACTCCATTCGCCCTCTGGTGGCGGGATGCCCCGTTCCGCTCCTCCAAAGCGATCCCACTTTCACATCGGATCAATTCGACCCCATTCACCCCATTTGCGCGCTTTGATCCGCCGTTCACCCCCCCATTCCTATGCGCGTGTGCTCTGTCGGGTAGAGAGTACGTCTTCCGATCATACCCGCCATCTAGCGTTCGTTTCCCATCCAACGACTCTTCAACTTCACTTCCGCATTTTCCCACGCTATCCGCGGCCACAAACTCGTCCCCCGATGACGAAATCGTGTCGTCATCAAAAACGCTGTCTTTCACTTTATCGACGTCGACCACGACTATTCCTGATGACGTCATAATCGTTGGAATCAACCGCTCGTTCGAATCTGTGACGTAACCTTCCGACTGCACCGAGTTTAACTTCTCGTGCGCGTAGTTATTGTTCGATGACAATGACCGCTTTCTCTCGAACATTCCGTCGACGCGTCGGTCGTTGCTGACGTCAGGGGAGTGAGGTGGACTTCCCGCTCCATTCCTGGGGGAGACGGAGGGTTTGGGTTCGATACTACCCGCTTGCTGGTAAATATATTAGTTTGCTCCCCTGGGCTTTATGTTTCAACGCACTGTAATACTTTATTCCTACGCGAGATTAAATGTTAGGCCAATAAGGCACTTTACGGACATTGCCTGAACCCAGCGGATTAAAGGGTTCTACTAAATTGAAGAAACGTATGAATCATACACAACGCATTGCAATAGCTCCTATATTCCGACAATAGGCGCGAGGTGATCTGACGATTGCCCGTGTGTTAACCACCATGGTTTCCCCATTCACGGGAATAAACATGAATATCCTATCCGATCCTTAAAACGAAGGGTTGCGGTATCGATACAACCCGCTTGCTAGTAAATACACTTAACCAATCAATCCACTGGGTTCATGTATTTTTTTACCGAGCTAAGGTTTAAACCTTGAACCCATAATGTGCCTGTCACACCACCGTTTTTGTATATACTTTGGTATATGTATCGGTCGCCTTAACCGTTTGGCCACACGACCGTGCACACTGGGTTCATGTAATCTCTGCTACTTGCCCAAGCACACAACCAACATAGAGCGACCAGTTTCGATCCCACAACCCTTTGGCTACAAGGCGACGTAATCAGACACGAAGCGTTGACTAATAAGGTGTGAATTACCCATCTCGCCCAACAAGCACAAATAGAACATCGAACGCCAATTTACCTGGGAGCCACTGGTGCTGTATGATCGCAGACGATGGCGTGAGTTAAACCTGGAAGCTTCGAGATAGATCTTCCAATACATGCATAACATAACCGCAAGAGGGAGGTAGAACGCTCCTAACGTCGAATATATGGTGAACCAACGCTCTTGGCTGATCAAGCACGTTTTGCCTGGAGATACGATTTTAAATTTATTTAATAGTTTTGCTCTATAGTCTATTGTGATATCTTTGCTAAAATACATCGACATATGAGATATAACTTCATTTTTAGTCCGGCCGTTTAGCCTACTAGCGGTTAAGTGCGCTATTAATCGAAAGGTTGCAGTTGCGGACCTGGTCGCTAGCTAGTCGGTTGTGTGCTTGGACAAGGCACTTTACGGACATTGCCTGAACCCAGCGGATTAATGGTTTCTACGAAATTTAGGGAACGTGTGAATCATACACAACACACTGCAATAGCTCCGGTAACCCGACGGTGGGCGCGAGGTGATCTGACGATTGTCCGTGTGTTAACCCCCTTGGTTTTCCCATTCACGGCGATACATATGAATATCCTATCCTTTCGATGCCATGTTACAACAGATGGAGTGGTAAACTTCGACAGCGCTTCGGATTGACAGCCGAATGGTTGTGAGTACGATACCAACCGCTTGCTATTGACATATATTCTTTGACAACGCATTAAGCAGACATAGTACAAACCAAGTGGATTGGTTGAATCTATCCATAGGAATATCTCGTATTTAGTATCTAGTACACTAAGTGCTGCAGTAACTGGAGCGTGGTCATGAGGTAATCTGACGTTTACAATGATTTTTTTACCAGCTTTAGTTTCAAACCCAGGGAGGGATAGTTGCAAAGATCGTTTTTTGTATGTAAGTCTGTATATGTATCGGTCGCGTTAACCAATCGGCCACACGACCGTACTGGCGTTTGCCATGGCTCCATTCTTTTTATTCCAAACACTTGTCTTTCAGTAAAATCCACATAGAAATATAAAATTAACCAACGAACTCAAATTGTATGGAACTGGCCATAGAAATATGATAATATTAAGTGAATTACCGTATTTTTTAATCCCGAATACTTGAAATTCTCCCAAGCTTGGATTTTCAAAGCCTGCGGTTTTATTGATCTCAAATCTAAAGGAAAAACAACACGATTTCAAAGTTGATATGAGTGAATTAGTTTCATTATAAGTAGCAACGAACGCTTTGCAACGTAGTTTAAAATAACGAGCTACAAAACGCAAGAAACTTATGATGATGGAATATCACCAATCACTAAATGAAGAAAAATTCTGTGTGGTATAATTGATAAGAAGCTAATTATTCATCCTTTTAACCGAGATTGATATCATCTTAAAACCAAAGTAACTTAATTGTATTCAGTACACTCCGATTTTGTTATTAGTCTTGGTTTCTAACCCATTATAGGTTAGGATAGGATATTTCCAGATCACCTCGCGCTCACCGTCGGGTTACCGGAGCTATTGCAGTGTGTTGTGTATGATAGACACGTTCCTTCAATTTGGTAGAACCCATTAATCCGCTGGGTTCAGGCAATGTACGTTAAGTGCTTTGTCCAAGGACACAACTTATTGGCCAGCGACCAGTTTCGAACCCACAACCCTTCGGCTAAAAGGCAAGGGACTAAACCACCAGACTAATCTGTCGGACTAATTTTGTCCCCCAAACCGTTTTTTGTGGAATTGTTACTTTCAATCGAGTTAACCATTTGGTCACACGACGGCACCGGTGGTACATGTTATCGGGGTATGTCGTCATTCGGTGGTTCCCCGACCGAGGTTACAGAAATGAAGGAACACTCATATCTGCAGCATCTAACATATTGCAGTGGTAGTGTGGTGTGGAGGATTCGACATACCGACAGACCAAGGACCGAAGGTTGTATGATCAAATCCATCCGCGTGTTGCATACTTGGGTATCGCACAAATATTCTTCGCATTAAACAATGATTGTAAGCAATATTAGCATGTGCGACACACTGTAATATAGCTCTGCATCTAGACCGTGTGCACGCGGGTTATTAGACGAGAACGGCGATTATCTCCGATGGGGATTTCCCTCAGAAGGTAAATTGACAATAACATTAGCGTTTATCTTTTTTATTTCCTAGTCCTTTGGGAAATATAGGGAATCATCCACCAACCACCCAACCAACCAACCATCCAACCAACCAACCAACCACCCAACATACGACCACTTACCTTAAATATCTCGTTTCAAGTTCAGTGTTGAGCCGATACTCCATCCTCCCAGCACCCAACCCCGCATCAAACGTCCCCCCAGCCATCCAACCATCTGATCCGACGCATCTGCTGCTCTGAATATATCGATCTGTTAGATCCTTTTGCTACCCGACCTAGCTCTAACATATCAGCTTGTGGTAACAAGTTATCGAAGTTTTAATATTAAGGTGTAGATATTTTAGTGCAATTATTTTTTTACCAATATTAAAAAAGACGTCAAAACGAACAGTCGTTAAAACACGACTTTAAAAAAAGATATAATTTAATAAATATAGCGGACGCGGCCGCCAAACCTAGACGAAAAGACAAAATGTGGGGAACGGTATTGGGGGAGTATTTAATCAGCGTATTAAACCTGTTTTTTATGTTTATTGTGTGAAGTTTTAAAGCCAAACCTAAGCGATAATACAATATGTGGGGAACAATATTGGGAGAGTATTTAATCAGCCTATTAAACCTGTTTTTTATGTTTATTGTGTGAAGTTTTAAAGTCTACTTCCCCCATGTTTCCCACATTCGGCCAAACATGGACGACTTACCAACAAACTGTATTGCAACGTGTCCATCTTCGTATCTTGACCGTTCCGCACCGCAACAACATCAAGTTGGTAAACCACCCCAAGGTCCAAGGTGAAATACCACTGCGACTCGATGCTGTGGAAGATATCCCAATTATTAAGGTTGAAGCACGTATTAATACCATATAGATGGCGTATAAATCTATAAGACTTTTTATGTTAGGATTTTGAGTGACAGCCCTTTTTGTTAGGTCAGTTTGCAGTGGAGAGTTAGGGAGAATAATTAGTTGAAAGCTTTCTATACTTACTCTTTCCGTGGTCCAGGAGACCATAATGTCGTTACATTTCCGTCAATTGCGAGATAGGGGTCTTTACCGCCCACCAGCGGCAAGGTTTCATTTTTTAAAATTGAATCCGGTTTCAATTGCAACCAATCGGCTTCTGTGGAAAGGTATTAGATGGAATGAACCCAATAATTCAGAATAGGATATTTATGTTTATCCCCGTGAATGGGAAAACCAAGGAGGTTAACACACGGTCAATCGTCAGATCACCTCGCGCCCACCGTCGGGTTACCGGAGTTATTGCAGTGTGTTGTGTATGATTGGGACATTCGTTCAATCTGGTAAAACTCACCATTCTACTTAGTGTATGCAAAGATTACCTTTAGATTACGTGAGCTACAACCCCCCACGATCACACCCCGGTGATATTAAACCTCATATCCCATTCTAAACTTCGCAATAATTTTTAAAGGAGGAAGCTAAAAAAAGTTAAAAGCAGGAAAAGAGGGGGAAAGGAGACTGCACACTTTTGAAACAGTGTGACGTGCGGGGTTGTATTACGACTGAGATTCGAGTTCGAGTTAGTTTAGAGGGTTGAGATTAATGGACAGTGTTCGAATTAATTTCCATTTTTTAAGAGTCCATTTTTTAAGAGTTTTTTAAGATTTCCATTTTTAAGACGTTTAAGACCTTTTTTTCCCTTTTTCCCACTTTTTCGTGTTTCCGCGTCAAACATAGCGCGCTTACCGTCTTTCACGTTCTTCGTGAATCCAAACAATGCAGGTATTATGACGAGACAAGAGAGCAGCCACGCGGTCGCGATTAGTAGAAGCATCAACTTTCCAGTTCTACGTTTCGGGTACGTCATCGGTTGCGTAATCATGAGGTATCTAGAAGGACAATTAGTTGGGAATCTTGCAATTATACATTGTGTTATGGTGTGGTCAACACTAAAAGGAGGGAAGGAGGGAAACTTCTTTGTAAAATAATGAAAACAATTTATAACCCTGCCCTAAACACTAATCTTAACCCCAGAACTAATCCCAACTCCAACCTCAGTTTTAACACTAACCTTTAGGCCATAATCGTTTTACAATCACTCCTAATTCTACGCCTTGCACCTTAATCTTTATTTTACTAAGCAGTTTTCCTTCTTCCCTTCTTCCCTCCATTTAGTTTTCCCGTGTGGATTATACATATCATATACCGATATACGTATTACATCTACCAGTCAGCTCATTCGTAAAGCATTGGGTCGTCAGCCGGTGGGTGGTGGGATGTAAACCGACCACCAGCTAATAAACGGGTGTGCCTGAACCGAGTCACTTTGTGGGTTGAAGAAGAATGGTAACAGTGTTTTTATCGTATTTAGTACAATGCATAGCTTCGATAGTCTGACACGGAAGCTTTTCCTTTACTACCGGGCAATTGCTTAGCGGATGTCGCTTGTTGGTTTGAACATAAACAATACGAACGTGTATATCGTGTTTAACACACTGCAATAGATTGGGTAATCCATCGGTGGGGTTCACCTTGGAACGTACATTGTCTTTTTATGAACTTTCATTTAAGTTTTGCTTCATGAGTATTATGTCCCGCGCTAATATAATATTTCGACCCTTTTGCGGGGCGATGCCTTAAACCAGTGCTATATACAACCTATTTTCACTCCAGGCACATTTAGAAACTTACTAAATTTGACGACGCATTGGAATCAAAATTGCACAATGGGAGGTCTTCTGACAAGCTATATACATCGGATATTATATTAGCGAAGTGTATGATAACGGTAATATTAAAATTTACAAAAAGTAGTTTGCCGAGGCACATTGGTTTGCGAGCCCTGCACAACCTACGGTTGGTGAAATATAATGCAACTTACCTGTCGATGCTTATCATACAGAGATTCATTATGCTCGCTGTACAACATATGACGTCAAAGCTCACGTGCACATCACACACGTTAGGTCCGAACACCCACTCGCCCATTATGTCGTAGACAATAGTAAGGGGAAGTACCACCAGCCCAACTAGGAAATCGGACAGAGCCAGAGATACAATGAGGTAGTTGGCAGGTTGGCGTAATTTCTTCACCAACGCAACTGAGACGATGATCAGACCGTTCCCAACCACGATTAGAAGACTTAGGAGGGATGTTAGAGCGGCTATGAGCGCTGTCGTCAACATTGCGTCTTTATTCTCAAGGTCGGTTGTATTGCCGTCCTCTGGGCATGCGAGGAAACTTGAATTTAACTCCATTTCGTTGATATCTTACTCCGCTGTACAGGGATCAAGCACATTCCGATCTAATCCATTATGAAGTTAGGTCAACTATTTCCCTATGATTGTCAAGCGGCTGCAATGATTATATTTGAACAGATGAGAAAACTTGAAATGCGATGTTCAAAGGAACTAAAGTATAAAGCGAAAACACGACGCTGCTTGGGGCAAAACAGCACTTGAGATGCTGCGCATGCAATCACAGCGTATCGTTCACTACACAGAGGATTTAACGCCGCAGAGACGCCTCTCATATCTCTATATACGTCACGAGATGCAATTTGACGGGATATTGGATTACAAGGTTAATCTGATATGCCATCCTGCACCATTTGGCCGCCGCACACTGCCAAAATGCGACGCTTTCACAGCAACTTAGCTTATCAATACGGCTGCGAAATGTGCGACCGAGTGCAAAGCTATTCGCGATTGCTTCCTATATAAAGCACAATTTAAAAATGCACTTGGGCACGAATGCTGAATCAATAGTTAATGAATTAACCCCCTCTTTCTTGGTATCGAATAATATTGTGAATTTCGTTCTTACTTTCGGGGATTAATTACGATTCTAGGTAATTAGTCACAATTAAACACTGACATACACATCCGTATAGAAAGTGAGTAATAAACTGACTGTTGTTGTCGGTAGAAACAAACTGATGATAGTTATGGCTTACTAGTATGTTCCACTGTCTTGGCGACAATGTTGAATGAAACACAGAGATGATATTAAATTACACAAGTCAACCTCACAAAGCGTATCAACACCGTATTTACGTCAATATTACTCGGTTATACAACTAAACGTTCATCCTAATAAACAAAACTAGGAAATTACTGACAACTTTTTAAGTTCAAGTCTGTACTTCGTAGCCCAGTCTATTATAATCTCACTGTTTATTATTACTATAAGCATGATATTTAATCATTTTCTTACGCTGGTTGACGCTGTATATGCTTTTATGCTGGTTGGTTGACTCTGTAGGGACGATATATTCGGATAAACAAGCTATGTCACGTATGTGAAACTAGAGTGACACAACGAATTTCGATCAATTCCCTGAAACAATGGCGACCACGTTTGCGTATTGTTCAATCCGGAAACACAATGGTGAAGATTGGCATACGACAAAACGTGGAGTTATAAACGCTTAAGCTGTGTATAGACACAGTAGCCAAAGATAACGGAAGCTCGGATTAATTCTTACACGAGCGAAGATAAAAGGACACGCAGTTTATGCTTAAGTCGACGTTTATAATGATAAGTTGCAGCTATCGCCTTGAAGCTTTGGTTGAAATCCTTCTAAGCTTGCACTGATACGTTGTTATGGGTAGAAGGGACAATGTGAGTCGTTTGTTGCAGAACTAGATAATATGTACCACACGTAATGGAAAGTTGTTTTAACGCGCGTCTTCATATTTCGAGTGATATTCACAGATAAACCACGCACACTGCAAGTTGTTAGTAATCCACACATACTGCTTTTTAACGATTTTAACATGTTTTAACGACTGTTCGTATTGCCGACTTGAATAAACTAAAGTAAAACTGCAATAAGAGAATATAAACCACACACGCTGTAAGTTGTTTTAACCCATTTCGCTGATATTTACAGTTGGGGGTTTGTAAGATTGAAGGATAACCTTTAATTTAAGTGGAGAATAATTAGGGGGGGATTATGGGGGACCTTTTAACAGGTTGGGTGATTATGACTCAATTTGGGTGTTTACACATAAATTCAATTGGTTACATTGGTTTGGCCGGTGGTAAAGACTCAGCCACTAATTATGTGAGAATGTTTTCAATTTTTTTATATTTAAAAAAATTATCTGTTATATTTATATACTGACATGGTCCAAATATGTGAGAAATGTATTAAAAATAGGATTTTTTGTTTTGATCGTTGGTTTCATATAACACAACAGGGTATGGGCGGCTGAATGTTTTCGAGACATTATATCCAGCGATATTTAATCTTCCCACGCTGAATGCAACATATGTTTGCTGCATTGCCCACACGGTGTCGTGTGTTTCATCAACATTTCATGCTTTTACCGCCAACCACTGGAATTATTGTTTCAGAGAGTGAGAGAGAATATTATAACAAACATAAAAAAACAACCAAAAACACGGAAAATATTTTATCAATTTTATGTTCTAGGAATTTCGTGAACTTCCGTTGGAAAAAATCATTAGGCGCCTAATTTCGTCTGCCCAGCTTTTTAATCTATTTACTCAGCGACTTAGACTCGGTGAACTTTAAAAGCGAGTGGATTACCGCGCTCCCAATACGCTCTACTGGTTAAGGTCATTTCAGCCTTAAATATTTTCAAAGTCCGGTTTTCTGAACAAGCGGATTTTGCCTAAACGGTTTACGTACAAATGCATTGATTTCTACCGAACGCAATTAATTCTTCTGCGGACACGGCTTTAATTAGCTCCATTTAGAAAGCGTGTACCTGACCGAATACTTCTGCGGTTCTATAAATTATTAATTGAAGGGGATAGGAAACTTTAAAGCAACATGGCGTTTGTATTCCTACCTGATTACGTATCTTTCATCGCAGCAGGTAAACTACACATGGCCTGGACAACCGTGACCTTATTGTGTTGACACGACTGTTTACGAAATCTCTGATGTCATAAATTCTGTCGTGACTTGACGGTCTGTGGAGGGTTTATTGGTAATTCTACCCCAGACCACGTTTAAATGCCTCCCATCAATCATAATAGAAATTGTCACCGCTGCGGTTGGAGACGCTTTCCAATTTCGAACGGCGGATCGCGACAAATTGCTGTGAAATTGGCAAAACTGCGATTTTAAACTAGAAAACAACACGGATATAGAGTGCGATTTCAAATTCACAAAATATAGAGTGCGATTTCAAATTCACAAATAAACTCCTTAGCATGGCTTAAATGACGTGATTGAAACAACGCTGAACTAGATTCCATTGTTACAATTTCACACCGAACTGACTATACTTAATTTTCGAAGAAAATTAGTGATATATAGACCTTGCTAAAGTAGTGATAAATTGTAATCATCTAGATTTTAACGCTACGGTTTCACGCAAAACGTACCATACTTATCTTAGAAGTTTCCCTGATTTATATATTCGTTCATGTACTAAACATGTATGCAAGACTGTGTAATTTATAATAAGCCAGCGTTTAGGGGTACGTTGCCAAATGTTGGAAGAAAGGCAAACATTTCACTCTCTGTTACGTTTGAATCGATTCATTTACAAAGCGATACGTCACACTTTCTCTTCAAGTCGACACTTCACCAGATTAAACTATTCTCGCGAGTGCTTCGCTACAATAGCTCATACCCAGGCTTTAAAACAATGCCAATATCGCCCAGTGTTGACCGAATACAAAATTCCATATAATTAACATTTCGTGATATTGGGTATTGTTGTGATTGTGTAACACTGGTTTAGTGACCTATATTGGTATTAAATAATGTCTCTTTTGTAAATACAATGTGTATTAAGTTACATTATAGCTATAGCTGTACGCAAGTGTACAGCATCGGTAAAGACGTTACATGATTACAATAAGTTTAAACTTAAAATACAATACGAATACTATTTATTTTATTATCCCTAACAGGAATGTCGAAAACGTGAGTTAAACTTGGTGGTAATAGAATAAAGGTATAAAGTCATATAGAACGCCTCATTCCTGAAAACCTGTTGTTTGTTGAATAATTGGATTGGGCACCGCAATCATAGGACGGTATGTGTGGCTTGCTGTCCCATAGGTTTAACTGCCAGCCCTCGTTTATTGAATTCACTTTGATCAAAACGTTTTAGTCCCCGGGGAACAATTGCTCTCTTGTTTACCTTTGAATCTGTTCGCCTGTAAATACCGATGGGAAATTGTACGTGTGACCGATTGGTTAACGCGACTGATACAAACCGAATTACATACAAAAAGGGTCTTTACAATGAGCCCATCATGGGTTCAAACCAAGCCTGAAAAAAATAAAATAAATTCTAATGTAAAAGGGATAGAATCGCTTGGCGTGCAATATTATGTGAGTTCAAAAAATCTACAATTTTTCGAATATGAGCTCCGACAAAGCCTGCAACGCAAACAGTCATTGTGCCAACAAAAACACGACACTTGAGCGCTCCGTCCATCCAGCGATCCAGGAATGGTTGTTTTAACAGTTGGAACCTCAATGGCCACTTGACCACCGCATAAAAGTATCAAATAAAACGAAACGAAAACAGTTTATGCAAAAAAAGACTTTTTCGAAATAATTCTCTGCAAATTGAAAACACCGTATACTTGCACAGTTAACTTCTGATACGCAGTTTAATAAACTTCCAGTTGATTCAAATCCACGCAACTTCCCCTATGCTATTGAAGTGCGCTCGAAACTAAATGAGAATTGGCTCATGACGTCATACCAGCACCGGTCCACAAGTACACTTCAGTATCGGGGTATATTTGGTTCTACTTGTGTTGTGTTATCACTGAGCTTAATATGTAATACACGTGCATGGCTATCTATTTGAACAACCAAAGGATATTAAACGATCTCAACTCCAACACCATGTTTAAAACTATCTTTAATGCCCCTTATCTTCATTTTAATGTGCAATTTCCATACGCCCGGTTGTATATATACAAGCTTATTAACCTTGCTTGACTCGGACGCACAACTTATGCACGAAAGAAGATGAGAAAACGACATAAAACACAACAGAATCGGTGGATTATCAGGGGGTGTCCAAGGGCTAAACACGTGACATATTGTTAAACATTTCGTCATCACAACCGGTTATGGCACACTAAACGTGCCAAATAAACAAAACAACCCCGAACCGGAGAAAATCAGTTTGATGTTTTTCAAGCCAAAAAAACAATTTATTAGAAAGGACAAATTCACTTTAAAACTCGTATCACAACATAGTAATCCAAGATTAAGTTTAATATTTAATTCGTCAAATCCGACTGTTTTTCCCTCCCTATTCATTATTAATCGCAAACGCCCGATAAAAATATGACACATATTCAATCTAAGATGATCTTAAACCCTTAAAAACAGACGAAGCGGGTTCTATCAACACATGTTCGTCAGTTAATAGCGGAAGAAAATACACAGCTAGTCGAAAATTATTTAAATCCTTTGCTGCCAAGAAGATGGTTAAACTAAGTATTCCGCTAACCAGGTATCAATTAGTTTGATTGCGCTAGGCGGAACAGCTTTTGAATATTGTAAAGGTTAGTAACGGTAATAAGTTTAGTTTAGTTTATTTTATTCATTTTTTGCCCTAGTATTTAAAAAATAAAATACACTGATAACATTCTGTGTTAACTCTTTTGCTAGTAAGAAGATCGACTGAACTAAATATAAATAGTCACATTCCGAAATTCACTCTTTTGGTTGGGTAAACTTACTTATGCAAGCAAAGACAAAATTCAAACGTTTCAATCTATATATTGACGTGGAGTTGTACCACAGTTAACTAGGGAAGACACGAAAATTGAATAATGAGATTAAAATTCACAACGAAGTTAACAACAACACACTTTGCATATTTGAAACGCGTCATTTCACAAAGCCCTGCTTGCGTGTATATTACTTCTATTAAGCAAAGATTAGAATTAAAATAAACTCCCCAACAACTGAAATGTATAGACAGGCTGTTCCGCTCCAACAACTACAATCTCATTTGTAGCAAATTCAATGTTTTACACAAGCAAGCTAAACTAATGAAAGACCGGCCAATACTAAAAGGAGGGAAAGAGGGAAACTGCCCAATAAAACTACGAAAACTAATTCTAACCCTACCCTAAAAGAAATTAATTTTAACTCTTACCTAAAAACTAGTCTCAACCACAGAACTAAACTCCAACCCCATGTATAAAACTAACTCTAATGCCATAATCTTTATGTTAGTGTCTCTATTCCGTCCTTCCCTTCTTCCCTTCGCATAGTTTTTCCATGGAACACACCATCTTACAAGCTGCGCGGTCTGTACACATGTTATCGGTGCTGCGATTAGAAACTACACGACCCCATAAGTGAAGATACAAGTTCCCTTGAACACCTCAGCCACGGGTAATCGGTCTGACACTCTACACACGACGTGTTTAACATGATAGCCGCAATGCCATTGAGAATGATGGTGGTTGTACAAATAATACGTCACGAGCGAATACGAGAAAAACTTAAAGTCTCTGACGTACGATTAAACCGCAACAAAGGACCATTTTAAGATGACATTGAACCGATTACTTGTCAAAATATCCATGGTTTAAATATAGCACGCAATGTACCAGGTGTTTCAACAGGTAGTGGGTTGCGCGGAATACCAGAAGCTCTGATGCGGTGTCACGCACAATTAAGCGAAAAACAACATTTCACCGCAATATATACACAGACAAAGTAGTTACATAAGAATCGACTTAAATCAGCTTAACCTAAAGCAGATAGACGATTAAAAATCTGAAAGCTGAAAAAACAGATTTTCTCTACGTTATAACCTGAACTACATTTCCCTTGTTAAAAATCATCTCTAGAACTTCAGTTATTTATCCTGGCAAACTGAGACACTTTCTACTCACTATAACTCAACATATTTTGTAGCAAACTATATGCATCTACACGGGCTGCACGATACTTATACCCAGAGGACGAAAAACATGTTTTTAAGCGTTCTGAAGATGACTTTAGTGAGCGGAGCGGCCTTCCGGGGCCCATGTCCCTGCCTTGTAAATCTCCGTTCTATGCAACCAACACAAACCAAGCAAATCGTAACAGCTCCTGTGCCCCCTTTGTAAAACAGTTAACCTGCTGTCCTAGAACTTTCGAAAGCGAGTGCTTAAAATAACATTGGGCGACTGAGTGGGACAACCGCCAAACCAAACCCTGAAACACATGTGAAATTAAATTCTTCGCTACGACAACAACGATCCGTTAGCTCTCGCGTTCATAGGAATTTCAAGAGTCGTTCAAGTTCTCAAGTACGGGGATTCCCTGTTTTGTCCATACGCGTAAATTTCCTAGTAAAGAGCACTCGTGCCTCCAAAACCTTCTTATACGGGCTTACCATTTTGATTCTAACAAAAACAATATAAATGCCACGATAGCTTTGCTTATAACAATTGCATTTTATTGTCGTTTTTTTGGCAACGGACACTATTTTGTCATTTATACCTCTTTTCACGGTTTCATTCATAAAGATTTTTAAAACAAGCTCTCTGCCAAATTATTGGATCAAACTCTTGAAACTCTCAACTAAATATCAATAGCACTTACAGTGAATACGGAAACATGATTCACGTCTGTTCAAGATTACCCTCTATCAGCTAACGTGACTAATAATCCAACGATCGGCCACTTACAGCCAGTGTTCCTTTATTAGTTCCTATTAACATAGTTCCCCAGTTAACCACGTGAATCAGTGTCTGTAGTCTGGTTCACTGTAACTTCTTTTTACTTTATGAGTTGCAGACTTATATATAGACACGATAGGTTACTGTGTTTTCCTTTCGTATATCGCGGAATTCTTAATGTGGAACGAGGCATAAACGAGCAAGGCCTGCCTGGGAGAATTTCACAGCGAACCTAAATTTGTGGATCCCTCTAAGACGCTGCAGGCTTTGGTGGCCCGAATGTCGAAAGAAAACCACGTTTAGACGGGTTACGTTGTAGTAACTGATTAAATATGCATAAAGGGAATCAAGAAACACCCGAAATAAAGACGAACATGAGATCTCTCGACTTTAAGTCAAGGATCACTTTTGTTTCGTTTTCAAAACAGCCTACCCAGGCCACCGCTAATTTAAACGTCGATTAAAATAAAGTTAACAATAATACGTGACTTCCGGTTACGTTTTCATGACGTCAGTAAACCCACTAATCGACATTGAACATACGTAACAGTGCAGAGTAACAAGGCAATCGCCATTAGACTCGAATTAATTATTAAAATAAAGTGCATATATATATTGTGGTCTGTCATTAGATTTCTAGATAGCATATCTTATCAACTGTAGTTATTAAATAACTTAATTCAACTTTAAAAAAGGAGCGATAAGTAAACTCTTAGCAGGACTATTAGTTCCAAACTGATTCATTTATAACAAACTTAAGACTTTTTCCGGGACAAGTTAAAAAGCCGCACTACGATAATGTACTGTATATATAATGCGGTGTATTCCATATTGCAGTTACTATAATATACGGACCGCATTTATATATCCGGTAGCTTTCTACGATGTTTAAACACCGAAAGGTGATGTAAGTACTCCCAGCCACCGCATGAACCCTTTCGTATTCGTATAAACTTAGTGAACACATACTTTCAAGACGGTTCCTATAGTTTTATCGTGTAGTGACATACCCTTTTGAGGACATTTAGGCTAAAACAGTCCAACGTTTGTGGTAGATGATTCGACTCCAAACCGGGCTGAACGTGCTGAACCCTTTTTAATTGTTTACATCGCCAACACATTAGCAGTAGGGTTATGTCGGGTTGGCACAGAAATATCCACTTACTCGATAATACCGCCATGACCTGGCCACACGCTAATGACGCCCGGACACGCCTCTAATTGAGTATACTGTTGCTTATTTTATACAGATAAATAACCAGTGCTAAATTTCGGGAAAATACAGCCGAACATACCAAAGAGGCGTTACTTAGTCCGACCAGGCGAAATCTGTCTTTCAAATTTGAGCACGTAGTGTGATAGATAAAAATCCTGTTACTTTTAATCTTACTCTGTGGTCTCAGTCACTTAATGCTTTAAGTGCACAGCTAAGGGTAACAGTCGGTCAATGCCCTTAAAGCGGAAAGGAACACTTCATGCTCGTATGTTACTTACATATCTACAAATAGCTAACGGTAAAACTGCGTTAACCAAAGTTGCGTATATTGGAAAATTAATTGACTCACTGGTTAATATGACGATTCCTTATTTCTGACTGCTCTGAGTGAAATTTGCAGAATCTTACAGGTAACTTTCTCTGGGCTGAAGCATATATTATTCATATTTATTTGTTTAAAAATTTCTGGCATGAGTTAGAACTGGACTTTTAGCGACAGAGTTTTGTTCGTTTGTATCCGCCGCACTAACCTCCCCGTACATATAACCTATACTCTGACTCAATATAGGAAGACATACTTTTACCACGGTTTTAAAATCTCATTAAAGGTGGCAGTAATGGGCCAGGCTTCTAAGTGATTCAATTTCTAGCACGAGATACGATCAGGTGATACAGCTTGCTTCGTCGGGTCCTGATTCTTTGCAAAGGAGAAAGTACTTCGGAAGAAAGGTCGCTTGTTTTGTTTTCAAACATCCATTAAAACACCAAGGAAAGTAACAACACCACTTAGTAATATTAACACCGTAACTTGTCTCTGTTTTCATAAAGAAGACATTATTTTTTGAGCACATACTACGAAATACTGATTGAATGTTTTACAATATCTAACCGATGTTTAGTAATATTTTAAACATGTCATAAATAATAGTTCGTAAGTCTTGTAGGGCTATAAAATAGGATTCGGGCTACATATTTTAGAGTTGTGCATTTTACTTGGGGATTCCCCATTGATTTGCATATATGCATGCACAATATGGCTGAAAAGGGGGGAAATTAACCTTCAAAACATAATGGTCTTAGCAACGAACCTGTTATGGGTTCGAAACAAAGTCTGGTAAAAATAAAAAATAATGCCTGTGGGGGGACAGTCGTGTGGGCGAATGGCTAACGCGACCGGTACATATACTGCACAAAAATGGCGCTAGTAAC
The DNA here is from genome assembly GCA_000149265.1 of Ciona savignyi. Classification (NCBI taxonomy): domain Eukaryota; kingdom Metazoa; phylum Chordata; class Ascidiacea; order Phlebobranchia; family Cionidae; genus Ciona; species Ciona savignyi. The sequence goes on from CH001994.1 coordinate 63,985, forward strand.
GAGCATCATGGGTTAGAAACTTGGATCGGTAAATTAATAAAAAAAACAAACATAACATAATTACAAGGGGTTGTAAGATAGACTGAGAATATAACTTTAAACCCGATAACGCACTCTTCATTTTGAGACGATTCGATTTTGACTTTTCATCCAATTTCAATCAGATATGGAAATTGTTTAATTTAATTAAACATGGATGAAGTATAAATCTAAAAAGTCTCAATAAAGAAGCACAATGTCGGCTATTAATAATATGTACAAAAAAACTATATTTGACAAACTTTACAAAGATTCCTTCTTAATAAAGGCAAGGTGTACTTCATACGTTAACCTACGCAAGAATTATATTTGTATAACTGCGCGTAGAATAATCAACCACATTTGAAACCACGTGTGCAATGTATAACTGATTGTTCTCGAAGATTGATGACGTTTGCTTGTCATCGTTCACCATATTGTGACGTAAGAATATTGACTGGTGACAGAAAACGCGACGGAGCAAAAACGCTATTTTCGGTTATGACGTCACAGGGTTACGTTTAGGAAGAAGCGGACCAAAGTGACGCAATAATTAATACGGGAACGCCGAAATAGCGCAAAATATTTCTAAGCGACAAAAAAAGGATTAAACAGGCAGTTCTCTGTGGTTAGCAAGTCGGTTATTTATAGCTTGTCTGTTGCATTCTAATATCGTGGTGGGACGTGTAGAAGCTAAGGTGCTGGCAGGTAAGTGCTCGGGCAATTTAATTAACAACTCTCCGCTTTGAAATTTCACGTCGTTTCGTGGCTGCAGCGGTTTTACGGACTGTCTGTCTGTAGGGTTGGGCTTGAACGCCAGGTTACACGGGGAATACAAAAATAAGGCCAGGCGCACAGCCAAAGGGGCTTAGTCTAAATCCCATGTTCTAAAAGGTAACGAGTCACACAGAGTACAAAGATATATGGGAGTCAGTAAGAAAGTATTGGGACGTAAATAGGACATTACCTCTTTACTTCACATACTTTTTTGATCCTGTTGATTTTTGTGCGCTTTCTATATTAACTGGATTGGGACCGATCTTGGTACAAAATACCTTTGCATACTTTTTGCTCTCCTTACATATATGTTAATCTACTGCCTGTACCATTCAGACAGATTGAAGCATTAACCCAGACGACAGTTTGTGCTGGTGATGTTGGAAATTTAGAAGAAAAAAACTCAAACAAAAATATATTTTCCAAATTTAATGATTTGATTATTATTATCCTTTTTTTACCTATGAATTTCAAACGCGCGATTGTCTGGTTCATTACGAACAGCGATTTTATCATATTCTATTTTTGAATGGGTAGCGCTAACCATTCGACTACTGGGGCTCCGTTTTAAACTCCTCAAAAACCTTTTTTAATATTATCTAGTATTTGTATCAGTCACGTTAGCTTTTCAGCCATTGCACCGTACTTTAATTTGGTAGTTTTTCTCTTTTTTGTGGTCTTAGTTTCAAGCCTATAATGGGCTAGTTTATAATACAATTTATATATATATTTCAGTATATGTATCGGTCACGTAAACCATTGGGCTACAACCCTACTTCAATTTAATATCTCGTTAAACTGCGATTTACCGAGATGAGTGTTTTATATTGTGGCCACCATGGTATATTGTTACAGTGAAACACATAAATATAAAAAGAATACAATTCTTCAAATTAGTAGATATTGTTCCATTTGCCTGCTCACTAAGCTGGTATGCACTGGAGCCTGTTTCATTACAAATGGTCCATAAATAGACTTTACAAGATATTAGTTGAAGCGGGTCGTTTCTACACGACCGTTTCATAACAACTTTTAAACGCTTCGACAAGGAATTAAATCCGCAAAGAAAACATTCCATCACCCAAACGTTAAAGCAAAGACAACACGATTTAATCACTTTTTAGCAAAATTACCAGTAATTTTGTACCACCAATAAAAAATACCTTTATATTTGCAATCTGAACTTTAAGCCAACACCATAGTATAAATAACGTGAATTTAAGCCCATGCATTTCCTTTCCTGATGCTTGGCCCAAGTAACTACATTTCAACAGTGAATAAACTTATCCAGTTATTTAAAACAAAGTCTACTCAATCTGTCTTGTTATCAGGTAATTGACAGAAAAGTGATCGATCGCCTATTTAGACAGCTCAGGGAAACCGTTTAATCCAAAACAAACACAATTTGCAAATATTGTGAACTTTTAAAGATGTTTTTCAATCACTTATAGCGCGGGGGTTTCGAGTTGGATGGATTTTTGGCAGAAAAACTGCATTATTACTTTTAACTCAATACCTAGAGCAAATATTTGTGTAAAATGGTCTGAGAATAATACATTTGCTGAGACAGTGTTATGCTAAATAGGGTGGCGGTTTATAAATCATCCAAAGTCGACCTCGTCCGGCCGTATTGAATGTTGGGTCGTATTACTTGCGAATAGTTTGCGTTACCATTACATTCGTGTGTGGCCCTTCAGTTAAATTGGACCGTGAAATCGTAGAGAAGATTAACCGATCTTGATCTAAAACACAGGTAATGAGCGATAGAAGGATTGCTTGCAATTGGTCTATACCACACTAATCTAAGCTTCACAAATCACATTTTGCAAAATATGGAATAAAACTGGTATTTAATGCAGCCATACAACTACGAGTAAAAATGAAAACTAAGAGAAATGAATCGGTGATAATAGGTCGCTTGAGCACAATAAGTAAACCAATACAACTTCTTTCACTTTGAAATAAAAGCACACATCGAAATGAACGGAAACTAACTAACCAAACCTAAACTAATACAACAGTTTTTACTTCGAAATAATGATTCTAATCGTTAGCTGTTCATGTTATCTAATCGCATTTTAATATTTGGCGCGAAACTGTGTCTTCAGTTCATGTTGTTACGTCACAATTGGCTCTAAACCACTTGTTTTGATTGGTTTCTAGTAGTTTAAATTTCGCTGCTTTTGCCAACCAAAAGGTTGTATTATTCGATCAAAAAGGAAATAAACCATCATTTCAAAACGACTTGTATACAAAAGTGTTAGCATTAACTTGTATTCCGACAATAAATCAACATTAATTATGTTTTTTTTAACATCAGGTAAATAACAAACGATTCCTATGACCGTTAAAAATAAAAATGGCGGAAAAATATAAAAACAACTAAACTACACATCGTAGTTTAATAGTAAAGACTTACATACTAGTACTCTGGTGTAATTATGGTGGATAATACTAGTGGTGTTCTGTTGATTAACCTTATAAAAGTAAGTTGATTTTCTTAGACTAGTAACATTTGCATTAAGCTCTATAATATAACTTAGTAAATTATTGTAATTATTTCACAATGATTTTAGTTACAAACTCGAGAAGAATAAAGCTCTTTTTAAAACAAACCAAAAATTAGAAAAAAAACACTAAACACGTCGACTTTCTGATATTGTGCTTCTTAACTATTCATACCTCTGCCTGGTTTCCACCCAACCTAACGACCGAAATATATGTAGCAAAACCTTCTCATTATCGTGAC
>CH001994.1:71210-87437 GCA_000149265.1 Ciona savignyi
CACGAAAATGGAAAGAAATCTTATTTAAAATACAACCAGCGAAACGCAGAAATCCCTTCGGTGGGATTTATAGTTTAATTATAATGTGTTTAGTAATGCGACATAGAGAACAACTAGAGAGTGTCAACCACGTGTTTAACCACCACTATTTGTAAAACACATGTTGTATGCCATATATTCATGCTACAGGGTCCCTAACCACAATTGGTATTTTATACACCGAGTATGTACTTTGTTTCTGCAAGCATAAACGCATGGGTCCCATAGTTATTAGACCAAACTTCTTTTTCATGTGTATAGTTGAGAAAGGAATAAACGTCTTAAATTTACGAACATTTCACCACAAATGTTTTAAATTAAAGCTTGTTTTCAAGCGTGGTGATAAATAAAGCTAAATTTCCAAAATAGCCCGATTTCATGCTTTCAGGGAATTCCTATGGGATTAGTAAATAAGTTTCTGTTTTACATATGTGGGTCATGTTATGTAACAATTCTTAAAGTTTTATTTAGTTTTGTCGACTCCTTGTTGGATATGTCAGAGCGATATAGCATGCCTGTCACAATCACAATTGAAGAACATATTTTCGTTTTTAAGGGAATTACCCTACGTAAATGTTTTCTTTCTTTTAATAAATTGACTCAGAGTGTTAAATGGTCTAACATTTCACCAAATCTGATCAAAATTAGAGCAGATGTTCAGCGCTATGCCCCAAAAAGATAATTTATTAGAAAAAAACGTTTTGGTTTTTAACGTCTAAGGGGAATTCCCCTGGATTCATTACCCAACATTATAGTTTCTGCATATCTAGACCATGTTCTCTTACAAATGTCAAATTTTTATTGCCATTCCATTACTTTTTCTGGTAGATGTCGGGGCGCTATGCCATGCATGTTGCTATCATGATTTGAGGAAAAAATCTTAGTTTTTAGGGTATTTCATTAGGTAATCTTTTTTATTTGTTTGATGTGTTAAATCAGTCACTATTGCACTTACATTCTACCAAATCTGATTAAAATTGAAGAATCTGTTCAAGCGCTATCCCGTAAAAAGCTATTTTGTCAGAAAAAAATACCGTTTTGGTTTTTAAGGTCTCAGGGGAATTTCCCTAAATTCATCACCCACAATTTTGATTTCTGCATATCTAGACCATGTTGTCTAACAAATATCAAATTTTATTTGCGATTCCATTACTTCTTTTGGTAAATTCCGGGGTGAAATGGCATGCTTGTCACAATCCTGATTTAGGAACAAAATCCTATTTTTTTGGGTATTTCCCAAGGGAATTTTTTATTTTTTTAGGTGTTAAATAAGTGACTTATTACTTACATTTCAAAAAATCTGATTAAAATTGGAGCAGCTGTTCAAGCGCTATGCCCGAAAAAGCTAAAAAAATTAGAAAAAAATACCGTTTAGGTTTTTTACGTATCAAGGGAATTCCCCTGGATTTATTACCCAAAATTTTAGTTTGTGCATATCTAAACCATGTGGTCTAACAAATGACGAAGTTTCATTGGGATTCCATTATCCCTTCTGTTAGATGTCGGAGCCACAATCTATGCCTGTCACAATCTTGCTTTAGAAACATATCTTCATTTTTAGGGTATTTCCCTAGGTAAATATTTTGTTTCTTCTGATTGGTAACGCAGTGGCTAACACACTACTATTTTACCAAATTTGATCAAAATTGGAGCAGCCGTTCATGCGCTATGCCCAAAAAAGCTAAAATTTTTGAAAAAAATACCGTTTTGGTTTTTCACCTCCCAGGGGAATTCCCCTAGGTATATTACCCAAAATTTTGGTTTCTGTTCATCTAGACCATGTGGTCTAACAAATGACTTAGTTTCATTGCGATTCCATCATCCCTTCTAGTAGATGTTGGAGCCACAAGCCATGCCTGTCAAGCGTTTGACGAAAAAAAAAAGAAAAAAAAAGAAACAAAAAAAACGGACAAAAACAATATGTGTCCCATTTTTTCAAATGGGACCCATAATAACCAAATCATCTAGATTCTAGATCGAGAAAGTTTTGTTAAAAATATAGTTCAACCCGGATATGCTTCGAACCAGAGATGGTCTGGTTGTCAATAATGTTTTATTTTATAAACGACACATGTACCGGTCATTTAACCATTCAGTCACACTTATGTTAGCTTTCGTGCTCAGCACATAAACGTGAAGGAGTTAGTTATACCCGATTCACGAAAATAATGTTGCACGGTCTTGATGTCCGAATAATATTAACGATCGATAAATATAAAGTCTCCTATACAAGATCATGGGCTCGAAACTTAAGCTTGGTAAAAATATAATCTCGTTTTTTATATTCGAGCCAAGTTTCGAACCCGTGGGCTCTTCACCAGGACCATTTTTTGTATAAGAGTCGGTAAACATATCGGTCGCGTTACCCATGCGGCCATACGACTGTACTGCATTATTGGTTGGCCGAACCCGTGTTAAACCAGTGTTGAACCCACCCCACCCTTGAGGTGTATTCAGGTGCTTCGGACATTGGACTCATGTTGAATGTGTAAAATAACCACTAACATAACCGTTATGTCCAAAAATAGAACTGCGCGATATAGCACTTTTAGAACGGCGAACACGGAGCCTTTTGTTAAAATAAGGTGTGTTGTTGGTCATGTAAATAAAACTTAAGGAATGCTAGAATTCAGGCGTTAAATATATCATGCCATACAGGAATTAAACTATCTGACTACTCATACGGGCTTGTAGTATAATTATGCTCAAGATTAATAACTAAGTGGTTTTGTAAATCAAAACCCTTCATTAAGTAAATACCATATTTGTTAAATAAAAAAATAATTTTGACATCCAAAACCTTGGTAAAGCAATAACCCATATTAACTTGTGAACGTTAAAAGTTAAGCTTTGCTTTGACGGGTTGGGTAGGATTTAGAAAATCACCAACAACAGATTAACCCGAGCGCTCAAGAAAGTGCGACCACAAGTGCTTAGCCTTCATTAATTTGATGCATTATGTGCGAAATTATTTGTGTTCAAAACAGCTAATGTCCCAGTGATTCTGCCACCACGAGCTTCAACACAACAGGTGCGGAATTTGCTTGATAAATGTCCGACGTCATTAATCTTACCTGGCACTTGGGCTGTTTCATCATATATAAACTGGTATCTTTCAAGTATTGAACGATTCGCATTTAATTCCATATACTTAGTTTATTACTTTCTAATAAATGATTCGCATTGAATATTAAATTAGCTCCTTTTTTAAATGACTTGTTTTAACGACTGTTCGTTTTGCCGTATTTTCCTGTTCCTGTGTCGTGATTTATTCGTCTGCCATTATGTAATATTGGGGCAAAAATGAATAAACTGAAACTATAAACTAAACTAATAAGCACGCCAAACACTTTATTTATTACCATAATATCTTACCTTAATGCTTTGACTTCTAATTTTTGTAGATATTATAGTTACTATTCATTTGCTAATTCATGGAATTTGTAGACTAAGATTACTATTCAATGACCAACTTAAAATCGCGGATAACTATTATCCAAGTTTTGTATGATTTATAATCAGAACTTCACACCGATATATGAACACCTGTGCAACCCATCCACACGAGATTCGCAATCTGGTTCCGCATAATACGATTCAACATAGAGTCGTACATCACGAGGTAATGCATGGAATGCGTGACACCCTCAAGCGCAATATGTACAGTTGGAAACAACAAAATCAACGTTATTGAGAGCTATTTTCTTGTTGTAATCAGTGCATAAATTAGCTGATACCATGAAACTTTAGTTCTGACATTTTACTAACGTAGGCAGTTGCTTGTCGCTCTTATTTCGATTCCTAACGGTTATCTTGTATATTCCATACCAACAGACCCTTTAACATAGCTTTACATGATGTCTCTTATTCACTATATACCTTCCCTTTCCTGTTCCTGTGTCGTAATTTGATTCGCCATTTTTTAATACTGAGGCAAAAAATAAATAAACTAAACCTCTCATCAAAACGTTAACACGCGATTACTCGCTGTTCGACTTATCTGCACTCCAAATGATTCGCCTATTCACGCTTGTGCAAACGAATAGTTCGTTTCACAGGCGGCGATGGTGAATAGAGGTTACCAACTCCGTCGTACTGAGCTAGCTCTCTGTCTCTCTGTCTGGAGTTTAAGAACTCAAGAAAAAGTTTAAGCGCTCACCGAGTAACACGCACCAACCGCAAAACATAGCATAATTCGACATAACATCCATCAATTCGACGGTTTTAAGGCGTCTTTTTAAAAGCATTTTAAGTTTAAAAGACACACAGCATATATGTACCCACACAAAACATTTGTACGTTCAGCCACGTAATCTAGGAATCAATCGGGCGGATTTTCAATATTCTGATGTTGAGCCTTAGACTTTCCAATGAGGTAAGTTGAATTGCTAAAGCATAGTTTGGGCATCACTAAAAGGAGGGAAAGAGGGAAGGAGGGAAACTTCTCACTAAATTTAACCCTGCCCTAAACACTAATCTCAACTCCATAACTAATCTTATTCTAATGTCATAATCTTCATTTTAGTGTGCAGTTTTCCTTCTTCCCTCCTTTTAGTTTTTCTCCATACATTTTTAACGCACACAAACCGCTAATCACAGCATAATTTGACATCCATTCGTCCCGTTTAAAAAAACCATGACAAATCCGGCGCTCAGAGTACTAAATCACAATAAACCGGTTTCAGTTCATCAGTTGCGTATTACGTTTAACCGTCTTATCTTTTTGTTCGTTATATCGAGTACGGATACACACGGGTATGTTTACCGAACGTGCGGCTCACAATAGGTGCATGGCTGAGATAGCATTCAACACTCATAGCTGGTATTATAACGAACATTCTTTATAGAACACCTGGCTGAATGTCCAAGGTGCTATATATATATGCTTCGTATAATGAGTGAATTGTAGACACATGTAATTGCGTGGTTGCTTGGGTAACACTTAAAAGAGGGTAAAAGGGAAGGAGGGAAACTCGCTGCTGACTAAAATTACGGAAACTAATTCTAACCCTGCTCTAAACACTTTTTAAGCCCCGAACTAACTGAAACTCCTACCCTAACTTTAAAACTAACTCTAATTCCCATATCTTTATTTTAATGAGCAATTTCCTGCAAACCCTTCTTTCAGTTCCCATCGTCGCTTGATGCTTAAATGTCAACGAATACTTGAACAAGCACAGATGGACGCACCATACGCCATTGATATAATTATTATGTAAGTTTTACACACGTGTTTTTGGTTGAACTGTTTGTAATTTTGTAAGAGTAACATAAAAAGAAGGGAGCGGGAAAGCAGGGAAACTGCTCACTTAAACTATGGAAACTATTTCCAACCCTTTATCACGCACTTATCTTAAACCCCGAACCAACTAAACCATTACACTAACCCCGAACTATTATTAAACTTCTTATTCTTATTTTACTTTATTATTCACAGTTTACTTTCCTAACATAATGGAAAGCTTTGTTAATACTTGGATTGGTGTTTACTGATTAATTTGTTAAAAAATAAACGATTGCAGATACACGATGGCGGTCTAGATCGGAAATTTTAATCATTTTTTTTACCAGGGAAAGATACTACGGTGGTGTGGCCGAACGGAACACCCCACCCAGTATAAAAACATGATCACCAACTTTACATCATTACGTATCTCTTCCAAGCATTTATTGGTTTCAACAAGCATATTCGTTTTGTTTAAAAGTTTAAAATTCACAGAGTTAATTTCTTCAATAAAACCATGCAATATTTCCGATTCTTCTCATCGTTGAACGTTACTGTAAGTAACATAGCAATGAATATTCATACACGGAAAACTATGATAAAACACTACTGATCAAACGGTTCCGTCCACCACCATTCACAACGGACAATATTTAAAACAACGACCCACCAGAAATAATAGAATGAGGGGCGAGTATTAATAACCCCCAACTTATTACGTGATAAAAAGCAAAATTGTTATGTTAAGGGAAATTTTCATTCCATTCTGTTTGTCATATTTTGTCTGATGTCATGTATCGTTCGCAGGTGGATAAAGCATAATATAATGTTCTCATGGGTTGGCAGCAAGTTCTCATGGGGTGGATACTTCTTCCACTGTTGGGCTGGATGGCTTGCTGGAGTTGTGCTTCTGGAAGATGATGAGCCTTGATCCCCGTCTGGAAGATGGGAAGTTCTTCAAGTCTTCCTCTGATGGCGTCATCACTTCTTCCGATCTTATCAAGATTCTTATCGATGCATGTAAGATCGAGAGCAAGCCCTAGCGGCGCGATTTTATCTCTGTCTTCGTCGCTAGGTGTCTCCGATCTGACGCTATCGACATCTGAAACCTCGGTTGTTTCTGTCTGAATGTTCTGAAGTTCGATCGCAAGTTTGTCGGCGTCCAGACATTTTCGTTCCCGTTCTGCTTCCGCCATTACTAATGCTTGCTTCGTGTTGTTATACCAAGCCTGGACCAACTCCACTGCGCTTTTGCCATTCTGTAAATAATAATAGGTTATTCATGTTTATTCCCGTGGATGGGAAAACCAAGGGGGTTAACACACGGGCAATCGTCAGATCACCTCGCGCCCACCGTCGGGTTACTTGAGCTGTTGCAGTGTGTTGTGTATGATAGACACGTTCCTTTAATTTAGTAGAACCTAATAATCTGATGGGTTCACGCAATTTCCATTAAGTACCTTATACCAAAGAACACAACCAACTACTCAGCGACCAGTTTCGAACCTGCCACCTACCTTGTTCTTCTTCTGCATATCCGCTCCATGCAACACAAGTGTCCGTACAACCTTCGGCCTCCCGAGTCGAACTGCGTCGTGGATTGGGGTATCCCCCTCATTATCCTTGTCGTTGATTTTAGCCCCGCACTCCAGCAGGTAATCAACGCATTCGACGAATCCGACCCTTGTAGCAACGTGTAGTGGGGAATTCATTAACTGGTGAAGAGAAAGTTTCAATATTTTGATATGAATTTCATTCTATGTTGATAATCAATAAAGTAAGCCTTTCAGCCGAAAGGTAGTAGGTACGAAACTGGTCACTAGCTAGTCGGCCGTGTCCTTGGACAATGCACTTAACGGAAATTGCCTGAACCCAGCGGATTAATGGGTTCTACCAAATTGAAGGAACGTGTGAATCATACACAACACACTGCAATATCTCCGGTAACCCGACGGTGGGCGCAAGGTAATCTGACGATTTCCCGTATGTTAACTCTCTTATAGTTTTCCCATTCACGGAAATAAACATGCATATCCTATTTTTTGCTAAAAATCGATACTTTTGTGCAAATTTGAAATTGCTAAAAGAGTTTTTAATCAGGCTTAGTTTCGAACTCATGATTTGGCTATGCTAAGATTTTGTACAAAATCGGCCCATCAATGTACCGGTGGCGTTAACGATTTGGTCACACCACATTACTTCTTGCATATATTAACGATATGTGGTTTATTGATTCTTACATAAACTTCCGTGTATTCAATTTACCTTGATTTGTATTCTAAGCATCAAACCCGCGTATAAACTGACGGATTTAGCTTTAAGTTACAAAGGCACAATATCTCAATGTGCCCGAAACAGCATTTTAAACAGATTTAAAAATTACCGCACGTCTCTGCATTATAAATCAAGTTCAGTTTAACCCCTAGCACGTAAGAGTTACATCATTGCCATTATATCAAGTTTGCACATCGTCCTACCTTATCTTTCGTGTTGACTTTCGCATCATGATTTAGTAGCTTCTTCACCACTTCTATATTGTCCCCCCGACATGCCCAGTGCAGGGCTGTATTGCTGAGCTGTGAATGTCCACGTTACTTGTCCGACCAGTTAGTCTGGTGGGTTAGTGCCTTGTCGTTCAGCCGAAGGGTTATAGGTACAAAACTGCTCGCTAGCTAGTGGGTTGTTACTTTGGGCAAAGCACTTAAGGGATATTGCCTGAACCCAGTGGAATAATGGGCACAACCGATTATCTAGCGACCGGTTTCGATTCTACGATTTTTTGGCGAAAGGGCGTGTCTTCTTACTGCTTTTTTTGCTTTGGCTGTGTTGGAATATACTAGTTCTTAGGCAAGGCACTTAATGGACATTGCCCGATTTCAGCGGATTAATAATGCGTTCCACTGAATTGAAGGAAACTCGTGCATTGAAATTACCTTGTCAGCGCTGTTGACATTGGCTCCTCGTTCCAGTAGAAGTTCCAGAACTTCCTGCTGTTCGTAGAGTGCGGCGCGGTGAAGCGCTGAGCGGTTGCACTGCGAGGAAATAAGTTTATTTAAATGCTTTATCGGATTAAATAAATAAGATTGAAAATATACAAGATCAAGTCGGGCTTAATAAGTTAATACCCATGCATAAGTGAAACATACAGAAGAACACTCGCGTCTTTATCTCACACAGTGTTGTTTTATTAATTTTTTGGTGGAATATCGGTTAAAATGGCTTTGTTAGTGCAAAAGGTTGCCGATCCCTGGTCTAGCCTTATTATAACACTGAAGAAGATTATCTTTGCTTGGTTGTCGAGCAAAATATATACAAATACTGTATAAGGCAAGTGTAGATCATTTGGTACAAGTCGGGAATATACAAGAAAGACAATTCTTAGAATGAAAGGGTTTTAAAACAATGGAAATTAATTTTTCTTTTTGTTTTGTTTATCATTCTTTTGGAAACTTATTATCACACCACAACTGTAACATCGTTCTTCATACACCTTCTACCTGCCGAGCTAGGGTTCGAACCCAGGATCACTGGATCTGATATAAGTTTAAGGAAGAAACATCGTTTTTGCTAAGCATTCGACTACGCAACCGTTATAAAATTACGCGCTTTTTGCCTGGGGCAAGTTTCGAACCAAAGCTGGCTCCGTGTCATGGCCATGTTAACCAATCGGCCACTTAACCGTTCTTAACTGTTAGATTTAAAAACCAAAGTTTTTTTTCACCGGGTTAGATTTCGAAGCCTTGGACTAGTGACCACGACCGCTTTTAAATAACGGTCGGTGGTATACGTATCGGCTGCGTTAACCATTCGGCCACACAACCGTACAACAACTAGTTCTTACCGAATCTTTCGTATTCACATCTCCACCATCGTCAAGATACTTTTGAACCACTTTTATCTTACCGCTAGATGCCGCCATGAAGAAGTCATACTTGGTTATTTTCTCGTTGGGATCAAGCTGTGCAAACAAGAGATACAATGATTATAGGATAGAATATTTATGTTTATCCCCGTGAAAGGGAAAACCAAGGCGGGTAACACACGGGCAATCGTCAGATCACCTCGCGCCCACCGTCGGGTTTAGATACGATAAGATAGGATTTTCATGTTTATCCCTATGAGTGGGAAAACCGAGAGTTATGGGATTGATGCGCTTTAATGTGTGAATCTTTCAACGTAAATCAATATGTGAAAACTCAAGTCAAATCAGGAATTATAAATGCAGAGGTGGTTTGCCAAGCATTGCAATATGTCTGAACTACGTCGCAGATGGACATTCTAAACCAGTTGTAAGCTTGTCGTTTGGGTCATTCGGTAAGGCATTAAGTCAGGCATGAGAAACATACGGCCCGTGAAGGGATTTTAACCGACTCTGCAGACTGTATCTAACCATACCCTGCAATAAAGATATTGAATACTATTCATGTAATAATCCGGCCCACCAAGAACATCATTTTCCCACATCTGGCTCGCCCATTAGAGAAGTTGCCCAGTCCTACATTTCGTGGAGATTGGTCGGGCGCAGTGATTTAATAGGTTAAAGGTCGTTATTTCCATCGTAGTTAACATTGCAATGAGCCAAGCAGCCCGACTGTTGACACGAGGTAACGGACCAATGGCTTTAAATACGGGGGATAAACTTGAGCTTTTTAAACATAGGACAGGGGTGAAATTGTGTAAACGATTAGAAGTACGACCTTAATTCATAATAACTTAATAAAGCTTTAGATTAGTTTTTAATTTAGTTTTGCGGTCTAGTTTATTTTTGCATCAATTTAGAAAACCTTTGCTTCAATAGCTTAAACGATGGAGGTAATTTGACGGATTTCCGTGTGTTAATGCCTTTGCATTTTCTGGTTCACAGGCATAATTATAAATATCATATCACACCCAAAACTCCTATTATATATGGTTCCATGACAACTGAACCCCTTACAACTGAACCCCTAACAACTGAACCCTTATAACTGAACCCTTTACAACTGAACCCCCACAATTATGCCCCTTACAACTGAACTCCTTTTAACTGAACCCCTTTAAACTGAACCCCTTTACAGCTGAACCCATTTCAGTTGAACCTCTTTACAACTGAACCCTCTTTTCAGTTCTGTTAAAAGGGGTTCAGTTGTAAAGGGGTTCAGTTGTAGGGGCTCAGTTGTAAGGGGTTCAGTTGTAAGGGGTTCAGTTGACTGGTCACCATTATATATAATACCACGGCAAACCACACAGATTACCTCGACGTCCAAGTCGTCGTTAGAGAACTGCATCCTCCCAAGATGAACTCTCGATATTTTCCTCTTCTCGTTTGTTGATGTCTTCCTACTTGTACTTGGGGAGAGGTTACTGGGAGTGGCTGCTTCCTGTGCTATAGTTCGTGGCTTTCGAAGCATTTTGGTCGCTTTGGTAGCTAATTTGGTGACTAATCTACTTTTGTAGCTAATTCACTAAGTTACAGTGCTAAGAGGTAGAAACTGAATAAAAATAATCTTTACCGGTATAAATGCGAACGTATAAAGAAAAATATAACATGATCGATTTTTTTATGGAATTGATGGCTTGCGCCCCCTTGTAAGTTCTCTATTTAAAACACAACGGTTTAATTTAAGTTTTTTTTAAAGATTTAAAGAAAACATTAATGAAGAAGGGCATGAGTATTCAAAGTCAAGGACACAGAATAAAGTGGGAAAACTCCATCAGTTAAAACACGTCAGTGAATAGATACTTATTTTTGGCGTGCATCTTATATAACTGTTTAAATATTTGAAATCATTCCATAATATATAATCAAGAAATATATATATATATATATATATATATATATAGAAAGAGATATGCAATAACGTATACAGTAATTTAATATGTACACAGGAATATAATATGCTATAATGCTCAATTAAATTAAAGTAAATCTGAATTCTTTAAAATATACTCTGTTTAAAGCTTCACATGATAGTTTCAACCTGAACTTATTGAACTCAACATACATCTTACTGATTCCCACTAGCAGCATTAAACACTATGACGTATCGTAGCTGTCATCATATACGCAATATGATAGAGGTGACGTAGCAATTCTTAGAATGACCTCATTCAATTACGACAAAGGCGATAATGGACCAAACAGGCGACATATAGTTGTGGAGATTATCGGATAAACAGCTAAACTAAGACACTTTCATATTTTTATACACATACTGTTCTGTGATCTATTAATAGCTCTGAAGCTGAATGTAAGATATTCTCTCAAATATAGGATCGAAACTCGCTGCTAGCTAGCTAGTTTTGCACTTGTCGAAGCACTTCTGACAGTACCTTACCACAGTGAATTGTTAGGTTGAACTAAAACTAGTAGAATATCTTAAACCATATAAAACACAATGTAAGAGCTTATGTGGATCCCATCCAAAAGTGTCGCCTGAATCGAATGAAATAATGGGTTCTACTAAATTGAAGGAGCTTGAGAAATCATACACAACACACTGCAATAGATTTACAGCCCACCGACTCGCAAATGGTGGGTAGCAAATATTTTAAACTTAACATTGCGCAATCTCTTGTCGCAAATGATCGTAGCGTCCTGATTCCATTTTAATGGAGACCCGTGTTTTGTGCCGCTTTCCTACCACCGGTAATAAAAGTATCCAATTCTACGGAAGATTCAACTTAGAATATCTAGTGAGCGCAGTTACATCTCGAATGGTCGATACGATTTACTGGTTTGGCTTCTACGTTTAAATATACCGAAAGTAAATAATTAATTGTTTTTTAAACCTGTTCTAACGACTGTCGTTTTACCTTTTTTTCTCCGTTTTCCAAAATTTCTATCAAAGGTCATACTTCGTATTTTTATCATAGAAACAAAAAATAAACTAAACTACCTCGCAGACACCACACACATATGACTTTTTAAGTTCGTTGAAACATTAGTTCTGTCTTTGATACAATGTCTCGTGAAAATCAAGAATAACAAACAACTATAAACATTTCCATTGAACACTCAAACATACATTTACTTATATGTCTATCATTATTCCCATTGCTGTATATATACGACACACTGTCCTTCTTTGGCATGTACTTGCGTGGTGACATTACGTCACAGCACAATTACGTCACTAATCCTAATGTCATGTAATGATGCAAGACAATACTTCGACACCCGGGTGATTTACAAATCCGTTTATATCACTCGGTTTGCAAGCAATCGGCGGTGGATATTGCGAAATAATATGAGTCGATCGTCGGAATGTATCGAAACGGAATAATAGGTCGATCCGAAATATCTTGATGTAAATCCGACCGATTAGTTTTGTGGGTTTGTGCATCGGCTTTCAGCTAAAGGGTTGCAGGTTCGAAACTGGTCGCTAGCTAGTTGGTTGTGTCCTTGGGCAATGTACTTAACGGACATTTCCTGAACCCAGTTTAATATTGGGTTCTACCAAATTGAAAAAAAACGTGTAAATAATACACAACACACTACAAAATAACTTCGGTAACCCGATGGTGGGCGCGAGGTGATCTGACGATGGCCTGAAAAAATGGTGTTCTACGGAAATGTTTTTTGTTAGCCCCAGTCATTCATTTAACAAGTATGCACAAATGCTCTAAATAAGTTTGAAATTCAACCATCGCCTTAGATATTGCGAGCCCATGTCAGCGGTTGTTAAAACAAGCACCAAAGATAGAATCGGTGAAGATCATAATGAACTATACTTAGAACTTCAGGCAATAAATCACGGATCCTGCACTCGTAAAACTCGTTGATAAGAATGGATGTGTATAAGGTCGGCACGGCCTTTGTACTATACCAGAATAGCATATTATAATTGCAGTAACAAATGGTGAAGTGCTGGGCTGCGGATTACCTGTGTCCAGAGAAACAAAGTAAAGAAAATATGTTTGATTGATTAACTTGGTGGGTTAGTGCGTCGATTACAGTCGAAGGTATACAGATTCGAAACTGGTCGCTAACTAGTCGGTTGTGTCCTTGGGCAAGGCACTTAATAGTCATTTTCTAACCCAGTGAATTAATGAGTTTTCTAACCTAGTGAATTAACTAAACTGAAGGTACATGTGAATCATACACAACACACTGCAATAGTTCCGGTAACCCGACGGTGGGCGCGAGGTGATCTGATGATTGCCCGTGTGTTAACCCCCTTGGTTTTTCTATTTACAAAAATAAACATGAATATCCTATCCTATCCCATTATAATACTAAAGCTTTGTAATTTGATGGGAAAGTCATTACGCCCAGTGCAATTGCTATTGAAACAACAAAAATAGCTCCAATCCTAGCCCTACTTATGCCGTGTGTAGCTTATCAATTAAGCAATAGATACTTCGGGAAACTAATATACATGACATTATGAACATAAGTGGTTATGTTGGCTAAATGTTTTCCAAATTGCTGGTGCCTTATGTTAAAGCATTGGGTTTCAAATATATAAATAATGTATGTCGTTAAGCGTGATAGAGGGGTTTAATACGTCTATTTGCACAAACGAGAAAATCAGTCTCAGTTTGCCCTTTAGTAGAGATGTTTCGTACAGATTTAAATTTGATGTAGTAAACCAGTGTGGTAAACCAGTGCTACGCAGTACACTACTGTGCCGCAAGACAATGCTAAATGTGCCAAGGGAAAGAATAATAAACACAGTTTTTTATCAAATAAAAAGGATTTTAGTTTATCAGACACCTCGCTAATATAATATCCGATGTATATAGCTTGTCAGAAGACCTCCCATTGTACAATTTTGACTGCAATGTGATGTCAAATATAGAAAGTTTTTAAATTTAGAAAGTGCCTGGAGTGAAAAAAGGTTGTGAAACACTGCTAAATGAAAAAGGTTGTGAAACACTGCTAATCTATAGTCTTTAGATGGGGAGTTCCCCTCGAAAGATATCACCGGAAAACATCCAAGCTTCACGAATTTCCAAACAAATCGAGCAAGAATTGAGTCTGCAACACAGAAGGCGCAGATTAGTGGTAAGTTAGACCGCTTAGCGCAATTTGTATCTGTTTTGCCGTTTAATCGGTGTATATTTTATAATTTAGACATTTATTAATTTTCTATTTTATAATTTAGACATTTATTTATTATTTTTATCCAATCGCTGGAATTTATACACTTTTTGTGGTTTGACAGACATAAGTTTAGAAACCAAAATTACCTATATATTATTTCTCTTATTTCTATTAACTATTAACTTTTTGATTTAAACACACAATTCATTTAAATAAAAAGATTTCTCCCATACGGCTATCTCTTCAATCCCCATCTTTATCCCATTGTCCCGGCACAGGTTAACATCCTGCTCCTGGGTATCGGCGGTAGTGGGAAGACCACAATACTAAACCAACTGAAGATCCGTCATGAAAGTGAGGTAGATAATACAGGAGCTTGGACTGAGAAAGCGTCAGAGATCCAACAAGCTACATTAGTAGCGATGCGCAGGGTATTGATGCATATGGCGAACAATGGACTTCACTTCGCAGATCCTGCTCTGCATGAAAGAGTAAATGAGGTAGATGCTTAAGTATATAACGACTCGTATATATAATGAGGCATACCTCTAACGACTCCTTCCTATAACGGAGACAATTTTTAATAAAGACTGAAGAACTTTTTTGCTGATAATTGAAAATTAAGCGTTATTATTGTCTATATGTAAATAAAAAAAAATAGTGCTGGGGTTAGTGGGAAACACCTTATTTCCCAACCTTTACCATAGGAATTAGGTACCTCATACCCCCTTATTGCGTCGTTTCCCAAGTATATTCTCCCACATTCAGACAGAATAATTTAGTTAATTCATTTTTGACCAGAATTTAAAAAAAAAAACGAATCAAATCACGAAACAGGAGCAGAAAAAACTACAAAAAAAGGAAGCTTTTTTACTGTTGGGGGTATAGCGCAATAATACAGCACACTAATATGACACATTATATAACTTAATTCAGGTGATGACGAAAAGTATTCGTGACGCAAAATTAGAAGTTTTCCGCCGATGCCTAACCGAAGCGTGGACGGACCCAAATCTAAAGGTGAAATATTTGGTTTGAACACAAGCCTATTCCGAACTATTTTTGCTTTTCATTTTACACAGTTTAGGAAAAGATTTTGGGGGATTACCTCACGAGCAATCGTCAGATTACCTCGCGCCCATCATCGGGTTACCGGAGCTATTGCAGTGTGTTGTGTGTGATTTACTTGGTAGAACCCATCATTTCACTGAGTTTAGGCAATGTCCAAGGACACAAACAACTGGCCAGCGACCAGTCAGGAGTCTGAAACCCTTCGGTTGTGTTGTATTCTTGTATTGAAGAAACTAGGAAGTCAATTGTATTAAATGAAATTAAAGCTGCACACGTCGGGTTATATGGCACGAAATGCATGCAAAGAATGTTACATTCCAAAATAAATGAATATTACATACATGCGGGCAAGATTACAGGGCACGGAAGATTACAGTGCACACAATAACTGTCTGGAAACCTGCACGTATTACTGCAGGGATAGAAATCACCGCATTTCTACAACAGGTTGATGGCGATGCGCTAACCCAGTGCCCCGCTACCTTTTTTCAATCGAGGCGCATTTAGAAACTTACTATGACGGCACGTTGCAGTCAAAATTGTAAAATGCAACGTCTTCTGACAAGCTATATTTATTTGATATTATATTAGCGGAGTGTCTTATCGCTGTAATATTTAAATTCGCAAAAACTAAAATCTCTTATATTTTGTAAAAACTGTGTTTAAAAAATTATTATTTTCCTGCGGCACACCTAGCATTGTCTTGCGACACAGTAGTGTGCAGCGGCATAGAAATGATAATACTTCTCTA
Organism: Ciona savignyi; assembly: GCA_000149265.1. Lineage (NCBI taxonomy): Eukaryota > Metazoa > Chordata > Ascidiacea > Phlebobranchia > Cionidae > Ciona > Ciona savignyi. Next base: position 87,324 of record CH001994.1, read on the forward strand.
ACCCATCAAGCTAATCGGTTTGGGGTGCCTTTAAAGAATACAGGATCGCTTGGATCGCTTGGATCGCTTGGATCGCTTGGATCACTTAGATTGCTATGGAAAGTAATTCTAACC
>CH001994.1:87655-99905 GCA_000149265.1 Ciona savignyi
CGGTTTGGCTATCGAATAACTTATTGCATCAAAACTCTAAAACTTAATAATTATGATTTCTGTTGATTAGAAATTCCTGTTCGAACCATACCATTACAACGTGTGTTTCAACCACTTGTGCTATTACTTGAACAACGTGGACCGGGTGTTCCAGCCGGACTATGTTCCTACAGAGCAGGTGAATGCAATGTCCTGATGGTGATTAACTAATTGATTAACACTTTGCCGAAATTAGTTTATTTTGTTAAATTCAATTTTATCTTTAGACAAAATAGTATTCATGTGTGGCCGAATGGTTATAAGGCAATACACAGCAAGGCCTTTAAAACGCTCACTGACGAACTATATCATCACTGGTTCAAGGCTTGGCTTGGTAACAATATCCTTATTAAAGCAAATTGCAATCAATTATTGTTTGTTCAATTTTATCAATGGGAAAATGCAATGGGAGGTTACCACACGGGCAATCGTCAGATCACCTCGCGCCCATCGTCGGGTTACCGGAGCTATTGCAGTGTGTTGTGTATGATAGACACGTTTCGTCAATTTGGTAGAACCCATAATTTCACTGAATTCAGGCAAGGTCCGTTAAGTGACTTGCCCAAGAACTCAACCGACTAGCTAGCGTCCATTTTCGATACTTCAACCGACTGAAAAGGCGACGCAGTAACCCAACAGCTAATCGGAAATTGTCACATTCCAGGACATTCTGTTGGCTCGTATCAAATCGACGGGGGTGAAGGAAAACTTCGTCCGCGTCAACCACAACTGGTTCCGTGTTATAGACGTCGGCGGACAGAAGTCAGAACGATTGAAATGGGCTTCTTGCTTCCAGGTTATATTTGTATCTGTGATAGCAATATTCCGACCGGTTAGTCTGGTGGTTTATTGCGACGTCTTTCAACCTAAAGGTTACAGGTACGAAACTAATCGCTAGCTAGTCGGTTGTGTTCTTGGGCAAGGCACTTTACGGACATTGCCTGAACTCAGCGGATTAATGGGTTCTACCAAATTAAAGGAACGTGTCTATCATATACAAAACACTGCAATAGCTCCGGTAACCCGACGGTGGGCACGAGGTGATTTGACGATTGCCCCGTGTGATAAAACCCCCTTGGTTTTCCCATTCATGGGTATAAACATAAAATATCCTATCCTACCTCATACTATCATATTTTTCTCATCGAATCCGAAGAGAAAGCTCTTCGATTGAAAGACGACTTACTTAACCGCCAGACTAACCGGCCGATAGAAGATTGGATGATTAACACGACTTCGCATTACAGGACGCTGACAGCATTCTGTACTGCATCGGGCTACGGGAATACGCGTTATATTCCGAGGATAATCCAATGGAGAACTCAATGCTGGAAAGCTTAAGGGTCTTTGAGAACACCATTAAGAATCCTGTATTGAAAGTAAATGATTATTTTGATATATAGGCCGATTAAGTTTAGTTCATTATTGCAATGAACAAGGGAAGTGGCTACGAAAATACGTTTTCGGGAATATTCAAAAAACAAACTACAATTTTGAATATTCTTCCAGTTTATATACATTGACACATCGGGAATAAGGTGAAGGATAGGATATTCATGTTTATCCCCGGGAATGGAAAAACCAAGGGTTTACCACACGAGCAATCGTCAGATCACCTCGCGCCCACCTTTGGGTTACCGGAGCTATTGCAGTGTGTTGTGTATAGTTCACACATTCTTTTAATTTAGTAGAACCCATTAATCCGCTGGGTTTAGGCAATGTCCGTTAAGTGCCTTGCCCAACGACACATCCGACTAGCTAGCGACCAGTTTCGAACCTGCAATCCTTCGGTTGATAGGGTTGTAAGCTTTATATAGTGGTGGATTTATAACCAGGGGTTGACTGGATGACCGGGTCTTTGGACAAGATACTTCAAACGTTTCCTAAAATATGTCTTTCTTGTCATATTTTTACTGAGTAGAGTTTCGAACTCAAGATCATACCCACGATTTTTTTTTATGTAAACCGGTCGCGTTAACCATTTGGTCACACAACAGTGCTGGGAACACGAACATATGAAAACTAACCGTGTTAAAACGCTCTCTGGTAACCATACACAGGGATAAACATGAGTATCGCTAATTAATTGTTGACGTTGATTATTTGAACAGAAAACTTCTCTCGTCCTATTCTTCAATAAAGTTGACTTGTTCAAGAAGTTGATCACAAGAATCCCTCTGTCGAAGCGATTTGCTGAATACAAGGGAAAGAATGAATTTGAAGACGCGTTGACGTACATCATGGTAAATCAAGATGATCAAGTCATTCGTTGCGAGTCAGACTGTTGGCCGAATGGTTATGGGATCGAAACCAAATTTTAGCTAATCTTTATTTAGTTGAGTGCGTTCTGAACCTGTTATGATTTCGTAAAAATGTAATCTGTAGATGAGTCTTGTTAACCATTTGGCTTCACGACTGTTCATAATTAGGGCAGTACAGAACCATGATGGCCCCTTAGACCAAGCATGGGCAACATACGCCTGCAGGCCAGATCCGGCCCGTGTATAGGGATTTTGATCGGTCCGCAAACTGTATCCAACCATACCCTGTTATTAAGATATTGAATACTATTCATGTAATAATCCGGCCCACCAAGAACTTTATTTTTCCACATCTGGCCCGCCGACTAGAGAATATGCCCATCCCTGCCTTAGACAATTGTTAGTATGGAGTTGGATTTATATTGGTCGTGTTACCCTTTGGCCACACGACCGTACACCAATCTGCTACGTTCACCCACTTAGAAGAGGAAACGCATTGGTTAAATTGGTTGAATAAAATCTGAAAAACAAACAAATTATTGCGAGAAAATCGCTTATTTACAAAGTGATCGTCCCTTTAACCGATTGTGATGTGTGCCTGTTACATGAATGTATTATCACTAGATAATGGATTTTCCTATATAATGACCATTGATAAAAGCACTTTTTACAACTCTTGTTTTGTCCGACTGATTAGCTTGGTGGTTTAGGGAAGGTTGCAGGTTCGAAAGTGCAGAATAATGAGTTCTATAAAATTGAAGTGTAAACCATACACAACACACTGTAATAGACGTTTGTCCGTGTGCTAGCCCCCTCGGTTTTCCCATTCACGGGAATAAACATAAATATCATATAAAGTCATCTGCATACTATCGGGAACAGCATACTCGCTTGTACGAACTCCCCCACTAATTTTACAAATTAAAATCACGTATTTAACTAGTATAACGCTCCTGTTATTTTGAATATTTCCGCGGATGTAATCTGGCACATTATGATAGTGGTCCAGCCCGTTGTTTGGCAACCAAGTATTTACCAATTTCATGTATTTCCAGGACAAATTTACAAACTCCATCGACAAGCACTCGTGTAAAGGGCGACCAGTGTTTATCCACTTAACCTGCGCTACAGACTCACATATGATGACTACTGTGTTTAATAATGTGTTCACCACTATACTGGCTAAGGGTATAGTTGAAAGGGCAATGCATTTGTTTTAGTTTACACTGGTGAATATGCCATGAACGTAGCGATAAGTTCGTGGGGGATCTTCCGCTATATTTGCTATACCGTGTCCGCTATGTTTATTAAATTATATCTTTTTTTAATGACGGTGTTTTAACGACTGTTCCTTTTGCCGTCTTTTCCTGTTCCTGTGTCGTGATTATCTTCGTTTGCCATTAAGCTTTTCTCGTAACATTTAATACACTGACCAGCCGTTACAATCTGTAGCAATTAACCCCCACAATAACGCATATTTTGTATTCTGGTATGGCATTTTGGCGTATTATCCAAACTTAATATTTCAAAACTATATCTGACGAGAATTTCCTGTAAAGTTCAGAACAAAAGTCGTTGGAAAGCCGTTAAAAGGAAACGAATCCCACAATAATAATGATTGTGGTAATAGTTAAACTGATTGTGCAAATTATGTGGTTTGTATGCGACACACAGGCTGTTTTACCTAATAAAGATCTTAGATATTTCAGCCTTAGATTAGGATATTTAAGCATCTAGGTTTAAAACTGGTTCAGCTAAAATGTTAAAACATATTTACTTAGATTGATTAAGTAGTCTGTATTCCAATTTTCCCTGAAACTTCTTAGCTTAAACTACTGTTTAGCATGTTATCTTATTAGCGATGTCGGATTTTCTACACCGGGTGCTAACAAGGTAATATTAACTGGTTAATCGTAACTCAGTTCAACATATTTTATTGTTTTATCATCAAAAGTGAGTAATGAAATGAGAAAAATATTTAAAGTTTGTTTTTTATACATCCTAAAAAGATTCTAAAGTAATAACATAGTTGAACTACAAATAGAAGGTATACAGGTCGTATCATAATAATAAATGGAAAACTTAATAGACGCTGATACATGTGGGGGATTTAGCGAGGTAGCTATTTTAAGCCACATTCGGCCACATTCTAACACTTAATATTTTACTGCTGGTTGTAAAAGTAAATACGGTTCTACTGGAATTTGCCAGAAGAATTGTTAAGCGTACTTGCTACATTATCGTTGAAGAACTTAAACTTGAAGTACTATGTTACAAGCGCCTCTTAAAGCTTTCTTAGCCCAGTGAATTTATGTCTAAAAAGTAGCCCCATTTTAACGAAATAATAGGGCAGTATACTGTTATGGAGTAATTACTAAGATTTCTAATGCCTGACACTTGATTATAGCTTTATAAATAGCGCACAAATATCAAATTACTTTTCTTGTTGTCTGATGTTTGGCAGTTTTCCTATGGCATGTTAATAATAGATGAGCCAGACAGTTTGAGAGCATATACCTGTTGCGCAAGTCAAATGTAACTTGAAACCAAGGCGCCGACTATAGTTATATGTCTTCGAAGGGCGAATGAAGTGTATCATGTAAAACTTGCGGACTTGTTATAACCGTTTTCCGATATAATGCAATTCAGGAAGTCGGTTATATGCCAGCAGTGTGAGTGTAACACGCTGGGTAGATTATCCTAATGGAAAACGCTCGATAGATTTATCGATTTTTATAGACGATCGATGTATTGAAATGTATTGGGAAATCTGAATGACCAGTCAGTCAATGGTAAAACGCCAGACAGCTAGACATTGTAATGTATACGCATAGTTAATTTAGTGTTGAAAAACAATTTGTATTATGACGGAAAATAATGATACTTATTTAGTGATGTAGGAACTGTACGGTACAGTTTTATTCAGACTTGTTTACATTTTTTATGTATTTTGCTTGGAAGTAGTTAATAGAACTGGTGGGTAATGTAGTCATGAGGTATATAGTGTAGCTAGATCGTATTACTTTGAGTCGTATGGTAAAGTTGTACATGTAATTCAATACTGGAAAGGTTGAATAGGGGTTCTGTTTCATATATTACTGTTCAGACTTTTAAAGAGTATACTGGTATGCGAAATATTTTGCCTCAAAACAATGGTTTAAGTCGTTTAAAAAATAATAAAATAATATTTTGATACATTATCCGACAGAAAATAATGATTTCAGACTATTTCTATTCAGAAGTCAGCACCAAATTTACACCAATCGTTTTGAATGTTTTTTCGACATTTTAGCCAAAATGCTTCACTCAAGAGAAGACTAGGCCTACTTTGAAAATGGCCACACAGCAAAATTATTTACGGTTTTTAAACGATAGGGAGGGTTTGTTGTAAATAGACATAATAATTCATATTTAGCCACCATTCAGCAGTTGAATACAACAATAATTTGGTTTCCAACGATTTTCCTGAAAATTTCTAGGAACTCATCGCCGGATAAAACTGTTTGATTACGTCATGGGCATTTTTAACAATGTTCACAACGATTGGTGCATTTCCATTCGTTAACGACTTTCTGTGCGAAAATACTTTTTTATAAAAAAGGATATTCATGTTTATCTCCGTGAATGGGAAAACCAAAGGGGGGTTACCACACGGGCAATCGTCAGATCACTTCGCGCCCATCGTCGGGTTACCGTAGCTATGGCAGTGTGTTGTTTATAAAAGACACGTTCCTTTAATTTGGTAATACCCATTAATTCGCTGGGTTCAGGCAATGCCTTGCCGAAGGACACAAACGACTAGCTAGCGACCAGTTTCGCACCTGCAACCTTTCGATTGAAAGGCGACGCACTTAGCCGCTAGACCAACGTGTCGGACATTTACCGATGGAATGCGTGTTAAGGATATTGAGGGCAATTATTTTGGTTGGTATCATAGCTTTTTTTAATATATATTTACATGTCATGGTCATATTAAGAGTCACAAATCGTTGAGTTATTCCTTTGCAGAAGCATTACAATATTTACATTATAACTTCCTAAATAGCAGGATTAGATATTGCTTTAGGATAGAGATTTTTTCACAACATTATACGCGGTAACCCGGAGTTACTAATATTTTGTTTAAAATTTTGCAGGTGACCATAGTTAACCCCTTTACTGAATATTTGGGTGAACGGTGTGATTTCAAAATGGTGCAAACTTAATATCTGTATGAAAGTGACTGTAAAGTTCCATCTATTTCCAAGCAAAATGAGACTCCTTCAAAACTACACCGGAAATAATTTAGAAAAAAATGAAGAATTTTTCTGGGAAAATGAATTAAATGACTTCGAATCAATAGAAAAGAGCGGAGATTACGTCAAACAATACGAAAACGCGACATACTGGGTATATTGGGGTCCATTATCAGCTATTATCGCATCCATACTGATAATTACACTGTGCATCGGTTTCGTGAAGGCTTTCAATATGGTGGAAGACAGAATAGAAGCGAATGAAGTTGGAAACCAAAGTGGACCGACTGGGAACCCAACCCTGCTCCATAGTGCTTCCGATGACGCGTTTTACGGTTCAACCTCGCTAACTTCTCTTGTACCTCGTACCAATAACGGTGGTAAACCTGGTTAGATATCAACTGAAAGGTCATTATTGACAGGAATTCAAAATGTTGATGTCAAATCCTGGTGAATAAGGTTACCATTCCGACCTGTTATTTATCTAAACAATTTCTCCGTCAAAGAAAAAGATATCTCCGTTCGTTACTCTTACTATACTGTGAAAATCGCTAGGTCAATTTTGCTCGTATAAGACATTATATCTTTACCATCGCTCTGCGTGTTTATCCTATTTATGTTGTTTCAGAGATTATATTTTCCAATCTTGTCTTCACTCGATTATTTTACTCATCGATTATTGATTTTATTTACCAACCAGAGTGTCAAATACGCGTTAGCCACCGTTTAAATTCAATTTTACTTCCCCGCTTTTTTTTTCTGCAAGCAGAAACTATCGGGTTTTCTGGTTACCTAATCACTCATGGTATATCTGATATAAAGTGTATACCGTTTGTTTCTGCAAGCAGTAATGTTTCACTAGTTACCAATCCAAACTTAATATCAATAGTTTCCGAATATTCACGTTGAAAAAACGACAATAGAAACAAAGAGTTTTTTATATATTATTGCGGGCTTTTCGGGATATTTTATTTAATGTATTTTTTTTATTTAATAATTCTGCGCCAATAAAATGCCTAAAATGCGAGGAAACAGTCGCCGTGCTTTAATTCGTGCGGTTGGTGGGAGTTCCCCGGCGTGATTTATCTACAATGTTTTTATATCTACATTTTAACCAACACTTATAAAAAGTTAAAAAGTCCTAGTAACCCATAATAACAGGAATGAATGTAGTTAGGATTTCTAAAAGTTTCAACCTGATTCGATAACGTGTTCTACCTAACGACCTAGCGACCGGGCATGCCTGTCACCAGCGTTACACAGAAAAACAAATGAAATAATGAAATCGAACTGTGCTCCCTGGGGAATTTGGAAGAAAATCCATAATTAAATTTCCATCTGGTATATGCTTTAGTCAATTCGTTATGTGGGAACTTCGGTGATGAAATTATTAAAATTAAACTTTTAATTTTCCATATTTTTCGAAATTGTCTGAGTATTTAACATATTGTTTTGACTCCCCATGCAAGGTGCGCCCATTCGTTTCTTAATTGGTCTCGGGTGCGCCACGAGGTCAAAAAGATTGATAACCACTGGCCTAGACCGAGACCAAGCGAATTATTGGGTTCTATTAAATTGAAGAAACGACTCACATACATAACAAATGGCGGTGGGCGCGAGGTAATCTGACGATTGCCAGTGTGGTAGCGACCCTACTAATTTTATTTAAATTAAGATAATAATAGCAATATCCAAAGTCGAATATTAAGCCCGACTAATCCAACTCCAAAATTATACATATTAAAATTGTTTTTTTTTGTACAAACAAGTCAGAAATTTGACAATTGACCCCACCTAATAAAAGTAGGGATGTATGTTTACAAATCGTACCCATGACTCTTTAAATACAATCTATCCAACATATAAGTATAAAGTTGAGCTGCAACTATAATATCACGTCTTTTACGTCAATTGTAGGTCTATTCGGACGGCCTACAAACTATTACAAATTTTAAAGAGAGTTAACCATACCATACTTACATTTTCTTACCGGACTAATTGTCAAACCCATGGTGATCTCGTTGATATGTCGTCACGATAAAATAATATTTTAAAAGATGACGTCAAAAGAAAATTTCATTTAAAAAGATGACGTCACAAAAAATATTTTTGGCAGTGCTCAATAAAAATGGATTTTACTGTTAAATCACTCACGAAATTGTTCGCAAGCAAACACTACCTGGTTATATTTATACAAATAGACTTTTATTAAGTGCGTAAATATGAACTGTTATGTTGACCAATTATAATTTCATTGTGGAGTGTATGCTAATGGCGTTGGGGCAAAGTTTAGTCCAAAGTAAACATTCACGCGCTTACATATCTCGATGGTGACCAACATTTGAATGGTAAAGTTAGATGAAATAGTGAAATAAAATTGGGGTTGGAATAAATTACAGGGTATATGGAAACTTAGGATATTATATAGTTACTTGGTGTGTGGGTAGTTTCATATGCTTTGGCCTCTTTTATTAGTGTAACCGTTTCTGATGAAGTTTATAACAGACCGGGTGCAAATGCAAGGGCAGTTTTTACTGCAGTTTGCTTTTGAAAATCATATTTTGCACTTCTTGTTATAAGGGTAAATTTTATTGAGTAAAATAGGCAGCAATATAAATATGTTGAGTTTGCAGATGCTATAGAGAAAGTATGGTTTGACTAAAACATTGAGGTTGTGTGGAAATTGATCATACAAATTTTGTTTTACTGGCCTTAGTTTCGAACCCAGGATGTGCTCTTTGCTAACACCATTTTTACCTCTACCGTTTATGCCTTAACCATCAACCCAAACGTAAAATGCAATTACTCAAATTATTTCGCAGTAGCAAATGTCGGCCGGCAATACGTTTCTCGAAGCGTTTTAAAATCGGCCCGACAAGCGTTGACTTCATGTTGTGCGAATGCCCTTTTGGCCGTCTGCCCGATCTCGGGTTATAGTTGGCCGCTTCGGTGAATATGTTGTCGAATTAATGTCGGCCCCATGTATTTGTCGACGGCTCGACGTTGGCTTGCGGTTGCCAGCTGTAATAAATATGGTTTGTAGTAAAATGTATTATCATTATTTAAGGTAGAGTACAAAACGAAAAGAAAATATTAATTAAAAAAACATTTAATTGATCTGTACAAGTGATTAACGTATGATCCGAGTAGAAAACGAAATGTTGAAAGAAATAAAAAATAACAATTCCGACCTGCAGTCAAATTCCCGCGTTAGAGTTATGCTGATGCATTTCTTCTCTTCATTTCCTCCTCAAATTGTTTTCTATGTCGCTCTTGTCGACCCCCCGTCACGGTCCTTAGCGTATCGAAGCCAATCTCCAATTTTTGTGTCTATTTCTACGTCTGTGGCTCCTGCTGTTACCCGGTTTCGACGAACGGCCCCTGTTAAAACAAATATTACAAGTTGTTAAGAATGTTAAGGTATTTTGGGTAAAGAAAAAGGTATTTTCTTGAACCAATATATAGCAATGTCCACCATTACATGCAAATGAAACACAGCAATAGCTTCAATAACCGGATTGTGGGCAGGAAATAACCGGATGACTGTGATTGGTCGTTTTATAAAGCCCTAGTCAGAATTAAATCTAAGTATCCCATTCCAGACCAACTAAAAAGACATGCATTTTACGTTGGAATGCAACATAGACTATTTACTTTGAATAACTCTCTTCAGCTTCAATATTGCGAACGCTCGTTTTGCACCCTTTCCTCTCATATTGAACTGCATAGCCAACTTGCTACTGAAACACTCGGTCAGAATATTTCGAACCGTTGATTTCGTATCCTTTCCGCCAACACTTCCCAGGTATTGTATCTGTTTATAAAATATGTTCATCTTAACTGTTTGCAAAAGCGCAACGAGTAGCATGCACACAGAGCAACGAGTAGCATGCACACAGAGCAAGCACCTAACTCATGGCTGTAAGAATGAATGTAGAATTTTGTTCGATTTTTATTTTGTTCCATTTTTGCCCTAGTAGGCTATTAATTAATGGCAAACAAATCAAATCACGGCACAGGAAAATTCGGCAAAATAAACAATCGTTAAAACACAGCATTTGGTAAAAAAATATAAATAAAGCGGAAGCGGTCGCCAAAAGTAGACGAAAAACCACACTGTGAAAAGATAAAAAGCCCCGCCGAGCACAGCATGACTTCAACGGGCAATGCCTTTCATATTCTCGTGGTTCGTGGATAACCACGTATAAAAGGATTACGTAATCATTGACCTAAGGTGGTTACTTCTTTTGGAAACGGGAATCGCCATACAATGCGAGTTAACCGACGTTTGGTTGATATATTACTCGTTGGTGCGCCGAATTTATCCGGGGTCGAATAATCTGATTTGATATCACGATTATGACGCCATCGGACCTAGATACCGTGATGAGTTTAAATGTCACCAGTGAATATTGTTACTATTGTCACTATTTAACATTTTATTTTCACTATTTATTATTTAACACTACATACACACTCACACACAATGTTCTATTGAATTTGTCACATTTTCCAATTTAACTCACCAAATTGTCCTCTACTTTGTTATCACACAAAGCCTCCTCAAGCCGGTCTACAGCCTCCATATCCACCAATGGCAGCTTCTGCAGCAGCTCAATGTTTTCTTCATGATTCGATTCTCGTAGAATGGATACCACATTTTCCAGCTGTAGTTTAACATGGGCCATGTCGCTAAGAAGTGACTTTACAGCATTGACTATACAAGATAGATAAGTAAGTCCATTGAATGCAGAAGTGTCTTATAAACGAATATATGCATACCAGAATAATTATTATCTAAAGGTGATTCAACGCCTAAATTGCTTTGTCTTGAATACGTCGAGTCATCATGAGAACAGACCAGGTCAACAGATGATGCAGCCGTGTCGCCATCGTGCTAGCAACAAAACATTAGTAAGAAAATCTGAGCATAGAAAAAGTTCAAACCATTACACAAATACAGTTATTTCATTGCATACCAAATTTTAGGATATAATAGGATTACGTAATCATGGACCTAACGTGGTTACTTCTCTTGATAATAGGAATCGCCATACAATGCGAGTTAGCATTACACAAATACAGGTATTTTGTAGCATACCAAATTTGTATTCTCAGTTTGGCCCATTAACAGCCGTTCTCGTATCTGCTTATTGATTAGACTTTTGGTGTTAACCAAGGGTGGTGTTTGAGCGAATGCAGTGCGTCTTCTAGCCCGGATAACGTCTTGTTCATATGTTGTTTGTGTCCCGAGTAAAGTACAAGGATCATTAGCCAAAGATGGAAAGGGTGTGCGTAGAATGGACAAAAGTGCGGAAAGCTGATTTTGTGGAACTTTGTGGTCAACAGATGGCCATCTGGATAACCTTGTGTTTCAAGATAGTTCTTCATGTTTATTAAATTGTCCGCCATTATCTGGAACAAGATGCATAAGCTGAGTTATTAGTTCTTGTACATTCACCAAATAGGTCGGTTACTACGTTAGCTGTGCTACCGGTAAGGTTGCCACCAGGTGGTCTCATTCACACATTGTTCAGTAGCTCCTGCTGTAGAACCACGACGTTTTGCATCATCTAGTTTTCTGTATTTATTCTTGCACTTGAATTCTTCGTTGAGATAATTTCTCTTTTTTTGTAAAAGTTCGTGCCTTAGCACGTTTTCCCTGGTATTGCGACGAATTGTTCGCTTCGACCTAACTCTCAACTTGTGCATGGT
>CH001994.1:100005-119784 GCA_000149265.1 Ciona savignyi
GCGTCGCAAGACTCGCCCTCGTCGCCTCCCGTACGAGAAAATTAAACTCGCGCGCGCCTTGGGCAAATTTAAACACGAAAATGAGGGGGGTAGATCCGCGCGCGCCCCGAAACGGCACCTTTGCCGACGTCGAATCGGTTTAAAACGCTAAAGGAAGGTGGCACTAGGTCGGTTCTCCGTTCTGAGGGTGGAGCGACTCTTCCAACTCGTCGCCGGCACGAGAAAACGAAACTCGCGCGCCGCCGAGGTGAAAATTCGATCGCGAAAATTAGGGGGGGTAGATCCGCGCGCGCGCCGAAAAGGCCTATTTGCCAAAGTCGCATCGCTTTAAAACGCTAAAGGGACGTGGTACTAGGTCGGTTCTACGATCTTAGCGTAGCGCGACTCTTCCAACTCGTCGCCGGCACGAGAAAACGAAACTCGCGCGGCCCACGGAGAAAATTTCAGCGCGCGTCACGAAATTCGGGGGGGGTGGGTCCGCGCGCGCGCCGAAACGGCCCCTTTGCCGACGTCGCATCGGTTTAAAACGCTAAAGGAAAGTGGTAGTAGGTCGGTTCTACGACCACCGAAGGTCACGACTCGCCCGGGCCGTCGGTTGCATGTCAAAAACGAACTCGCGCAAACCCGGGAAAAGTTAGGGGGGTCGGACTCGCGGCGAAATTTCGGCCGGGTTTCGGCCATTACACAAATACAGGTATTTTGTAGCATACCAAATTTGTATTCTCAGTTTGGCCCATTAACAGCCGTTCTCGTATCTGCTTATTGATTAGACTTTTGGTGTTAACCAAGGGTGGTGTTTGAGCGAATGCAGTGCGTCTTCTAGCCCGGATAACGTCTTGTTCATATGTTGTTTGTGTCCCGAGTAAAGTACAAGGATCATTAGCCAAAGATGGAAAGGGTGTGCGTAGAATGGACAAAAGTGCGGAAAGCTGATTTTGTGGAACTTTGTGGTCAACAGACCATCTGGATAATTGTGTTTCAAGAAGTTCTTCATGTTTATTAAATTGTCCGCCATTATTGGAACAAGATGCATAAGCTGAGTTATTAGTTCTTGTACATTCACCAAATAGGTCGGTTACTGTTACTGCTACCGGTAAGGTTGCCACAGGGGTCTCATTCACACATTGTTCAGTAGCTCCTGCTGTAGAACCACGACGTTTTGCATCATCTAGTTTTCTGTATTTATTCTTGCACTTGAATTCTTCGTTGAGATAATTTCTCTTTTTTTGTAAAAGTTCGTGCCTTAGCACGTTTTCCCTGGTATTGCGACGAATTGTTCGCTTCGACCTAACTCTCAACTTGTGCATGGTAACCAGTTAAACCCAAATTATAAGTTACACGTCGTAGGAAATTTCTTTCACTGGAGACGAAAACGTAATTATTGCAAAAAGCGCGGGAAACGTAGTTGGAGCAAAAATAACTTTAACCCGAGCTGCAAATAAACATATTTGAAAAAGCGCGCGTAGAATTTTTGTTTAATTAGATGGCACAGTGTTTATGTACTCAATTGGGCATTTTTTTTCCTTCGCTATTTGTTAAAATTCTTACCTTCACGCTGAAAATAAACAATGAAATTTAAGTATTTTCGTGGCGCCTACTAGACCAGACGTAGCACAATACAGGACTCGATACAAAACGCGCAACTCCAGCAATATCAAAACGTTCTTACAGCTTAAACTTGCATTCTACTTTTACGTTATGATATTAGTAAAATTTGCGGTTTTAACATATTTTACACAGTAAGCCACTTTAACCTCTGAACTTTACTTTTATACATAATGGAAATCAACATTAAAACACATGGCACAAGTCAATTTACTGCGGAAAAATGATAACCATGCACTTTAAAAGCTTCCAAATCTTACACGAGGCAGATATTGCACGAGGTACTCGCGATTCGCGATAACATGGCATTGTTACGTCTAATAGGCTCTTCTTACTCCCCAGTGACGAATGACGTAGTGATTTTGATGAAACAATAAATAACCTGCAGCCTTTCGGTTGAAGGCTTCGCGCTAAACCGCCAGGATAACCGGTCGGACAATCTAGCACAATATATAGCCTATACATTCCATATTATTCATATATTGCGTCCGTGGAGTAAGTAACACTGCGAGCCGTTGTTGTCCAACATATGTAGCCTTATGTCAACGTCGGTTCGCAATGATGGACAATCGTGCGCAAATTAAAGCAAAATTCAAAACATAATTCACATACTTTGAATAATATTTTACGTTTTTTGTATTTTTTAGTTTTTTTATTTAAAATATTCTTGGAATCCATTATACGGTCAACGTAACCACGACGTTGGCAGGTGACATCTCCAACACAGTATAAAATCGGCTTCCTAATATATTTATAACGCACTGGGGAGTTGGTTAAATAAAATGTTTTTTTAGCATAAAAATAAAACAGATTGACACGAAAAGCTTCGTATTTAAACATCAACGGGCCAACATTGGGCTTCCGTGGATTGCCAACCGTTAGCGGTGCGATGAAGAGCCAACGTAAGCTCGCTCTTTGCTTTTTAATTCAGGAGAAAATTTAAAAAATAAACAACTACGTTCAGACTGCCCATGTATCGCATTCTACATGTATAACGATCATCCAACGCCGACAAATAATTAGTTGGCCAACGGTTAGCCAACAGACCCTTAATATCCAGTTTACAATCAAGTAACTTTTAATTATTCTCTCAGTATAACACTTTTAAATAGAAGAATATCTTTAGATATATTGCATGCTGTATAGGATTAAGCAAAACATAGAACAACTGGTATGAATGATATAGACGGCCCACCAATCCATATTCAACACGAAATACCACCGGTGTTCTACTGCTGGAAGTACTGGCTGAGCACCGGTCAAATCCGCGAAGGATGTACGTCACTTCCGCTATCTGAGACTTCTACTTTCCTCGATTTGAACAAGTACGGCTGGGTGTACATAGCTGTCCCAGTGCTGGTAACGTTCCTACTACTGGGGATATTCTGCGCAGTATGCCGTGGAAAACAAGCGAAAAAAGGACGAATTCACTCATCGGATGAAAGTTATTATTAGAAGCGCGGGAACAAACAAGAGAGCAAAGATCAAATTAACTTGTAATATTTTTTTGTTTTTTTATATACATAGACAGTTGTATATATTTTCAAGTGATTTTGCTTAAGCAACAAAACAGCTAGGCGACTGCTTGTAGAAATTAATTTTCCCAGTTTATTTTATCTTTTTTTTACTCGTGGATATTTTATTCCAATCGTATTTTCCTTGGTGCACTTTTAAACGTCGTTAGTAGAAATTAAGAAACTATGTTAATTAGCCTGCTGGTGGGAAACAACGCATGAATAAATTGTGGGCAGAACATAACAATACGACCACTACAGTTGGATGAAGTTGTACGGTCGTGTGGCCAAATGGTTAACGCGACCGATACATATACCTACCTATACAAAAAAACGGTCCTGGTGATGGAGTGGCTGATGGTAAGTGTGGTGGTGACTGTGAGATCCAACTGGTTAGGCAAGAGCGTCGGCTTAGGAGCTATGTTGTTTAGAGGCGAAAGGGCGTTAGATCGAGACCAGACGCTAATTAAGACGATTTTGCTCTTTAACACCGCATTTAATTTAAAGTTCTTTAACCCAATGTATGATTTGCTGTTTAAACTTAAGAGGGAAAACCGATTGGCCGTGTGTTAGCACAAAACCCTTCTTGTTTAGTGCATCGTCTTCAGCCGAAAGGTTACGGTTCGAAACTTCTCACTAGCTAGTTAGTTTTTGTCCTTGGGCAAAGCACTTAACCGACATTGCCTAAACTCAATGGATTAATGGGTTCTACTAATTGAAGGAACGTGTGAATCATACACAACACACTGCAATAGCTCTGGTAACCCGACGGTGATCTGACGATTGTCCGTGTGTTAACCCCCTTGGTTTCATGGAGATAAACATGGAGGTGATACTGCCCGTGTGATAATACCCTTTTCCTATTATACCTAACCACATGAATATCCGGCTTAACTGAATGACAAAAACTAAGACAACAAACAACTAACATAATTCCTTCAGGTTTTATTTAATCGGAACCCAGTTGCTGATACGACACTCATCCACAATGTATTGGAGTTTGCCTTTCTCCTTATTCAACACAATAAGAATGTTGTGTCGGTATTATTAGCGAAATCGGCACTGAGCGTATTTAAGACTGTGCGTCCAGTCTTCACATAACGCACCCAGAGATCCTGTCAAAATCGGTCACTTTTTTCAAAATCGGCCACACCATAACAGAATTGTTTTTCACCCAACTTATCGGTCTCCAGCACAATATACATAAATATCCGAAATATTTCAATTTGTCCATTTTTTGCCCAAGTTGTAAATAATTGGTCGCCATATAGTTTGCATCTAAAGATGGAATCTCCTGCGACTGGTGTCCATTTCGTGCCGCTGTTGGGAGAATCGTATATTTAGAAACCAGCTACCAGCGAGTCATTATACATTAGCTGGAAACAGTAATTATGGAAAGTTTGGTTTATTTTATTTTTTGTTTCTACGATGAAAACACTAAGCAGGACTATTGATAAAAATTTGGAAAAACGGGAAAAAACGGCAAAACGACCTTTTCAATTCGAATTAAAAATAATTTTAAATATCGAAACCAGCCACAAGATCAGGGATGTCCAACTGTTTATTGTAGAGGGCCGCATTGTCACTTAAAATAATTCAATGGGCCGCAGAGTCTTATGGTTATATATATAATCCTGTATTCCTGTTGCCCCTATACTATAGCTTACTATTACTGCGCCCCTAAAAGCTGACTGATACATTTTAATTAGGCTAAGATTCAAAGTTCAAAATACTACTTGGAGTGAAAATGACTAGCAGGCCGCACAAAAATCTCAGGCGGGCCGCAGGTTGGACATCCCTGCACTAGATAGTCATTTGTGTCCTTGGGGAAAGCACAGAGCTCCCAGGTATTATCCTACAAAAAGTTGACACAACTAATAAAGCTGTTATTGTCCGGTGCAAAGTTTGTCCAGTTGGAAGTTTTTGTAGCACTTTGGGTCATCAACCAATAGGTTGTGGGATCGAAACTTTGGGCAATGCACTTAACATACACTGCCTGAACACAGTGGAATGATGGGTTTTGCTAAGTTAAAGGAATGTGTGAATTATACACAACACACTGCAATAGCCTGGGTAACCCGACGATGGGCGCGAGGTGATCTGACGAGTGTGATAACCCCCTTGGTTTTCCCATTCGTGGGGATAAAACTAGAAAATCTCACCCAACCAATCCTAAACACTTTACCTTATGAATCCACTCATATTCTCCAAACTTCGAATCAAATGTTCCTTTTTGCAAAGATCGAAGCTTCATGGTGAATCGAGGTCCAATTTCTTGCAATCCGACCCTTTTCTCATTGCGGAATATATACCTAACACAGAATAATATTGTTTAACAAAAGTTACCTTTGTTCAGCTGGTAAACAACTCTTACAGGCAGGATTATAATGTTTAACATTGGTTATTTATTTTGTTTGTTTAGCCCAGTGGTTCCCAAAGTGAATCACTTTCAGGCCCACGAAAGAAATTTGCTATATTTTTGCTCTGTGTAGGCCTATTTTTTACTATACAGTACATTGATTTTGTGGTTGTGATCTTTTAATTTTTTGGCTTCACTATACCGCCAAACATTAAAAAATTGCAAGGGGTCTGTTGTGAATTT
This sequence comes from Ciona savignyi, assembly GCA_000149265.1. Lineage (NCBI taxonomy): Eukaryota > Metazoa > Chordata > Ascidiacea > Phlebobranchia > Cionidae > Ciona > Ciona savignyi. The sequence continues at coordinate 105,727 of CH001994.1, forward strand.
TTAAAAAAAGTTAGGGAACCACTGGTTTAGGCATTTAGTTCACTCAGAAAAACATTGGGGATTTACGAGCAATCAAAAGGTTGTGGGATCAAACCCATCCGCTGGCCAAGGCAGTTTTCTTCGGCAAGTTACTTATCGCACATCACCTGAACGCACATTAATTGGTTCTACTAAAACATGTGTATAAAGGTTGCAGGTTCGAAAATGGTCGCTAGCTAGTCGGTTGTGTCCTTGGGCAAGTCAGTTAACGAACATTGCTTGAACCCAGCGGATTAATGGGTTCTACCAAATTAAATGGACATTTTAATTATACACGGCGCCCTGCAATAGCTCCGGTAACCTGACTGTGGGCGCGAGTTGATATGACGATTGCCCGTGTTACCCCTTGGTTTTCCCATTCATGGGGATAAACATAAATACCTATCCTCCATTATATAGAAATCACTGCCAGAATAATTAAGTTCAGCTCACCGGTGGTGTCGATAAAATATGAAGTCGCGCTGGTTGTGGAAAGTCACCACTTCGCGGCCGATGAAGTCAGGTGAATGGGGGAAGAGGGAGGCGAACATGCGGCCGATGGTATGTCCGAGTCTCGTGCCGAAGTTGTTCAGAATGATCTGGTGGAACGGGCGACCGGACTAAAATTGTGTAATCTGGCAGCATTGTTTTAACTCATTTTTAACTTTCATTTTTTAAGTTGCGAATGTCAGGTAAAATTAAGTTGCGAATGTCAGGTAAAATTAAATGATCTGGTGGGAACAAACAATCAGGTTAAATTTGTGCATGTCCGGCAGCTTGAGTATTGAATTTTGTTGACTGATTAGTCTGGTGGGTTAGTGCGTCTTTTTCAACCGAAAGGTTGTAGATTCAAAACTGGTCGTTAGCTAGTCGGCTGTGTTCTTGGGCAAGGCACTTAACGGACATTGCCTGAACCCAGTGGATTAACATATTCTAATAAATTACACTCGCTGAAATTGCTCCGCTAAGATAAACATGATTATCCTGTCCTGTTTTCTTTAAATAGTCAAAAAAATGGGGTGAAAGCATGTTTTACGAATCGTTTTATAAAAATAAGATTTATTTCGTTTTTTTTCTCTGACCCTTTCACAACTCTATACATTATGCTACACAGTGGGTTTTACTTTTAAAGCATCATAAAAACAGTTTAAGCAAATTAGCTCAAAAATCTCTCCACCTAACAAAACTCACCTCTGGCTGATACTCTGAAGGGCCTGCGCTGTTTTTAATTTCTTTTCGAAGCTTTACGTTTGAAATTTTAAAATGAGCCGTCGGCCCATCTGGTAGGTGACAGAGTAATATGCCATCTGGAATGATCAGTGGATGAAATTACAATGTTTGATGCGTTGATTGCTTTGATATAGTTCCATTGATGTTAGTATTACTGGCTTGAGATTTTATGATATGAAAACTTTTGACAATTAACACAAATGAATAACAGGAATGAATACAAATTGTAAATTATTAGGCCCATTCTCCTATTACAAGTATTAAACAAAATTTAATTTCTTTCTTTAAAACAAATATAAAATCACTGCATCAAGAAAATAAAGGCTTTAAAAATGACACAACCGCCAGGGTAAAAATTGAACCGAGCATCCAACCAGTAGCTTGTAACTTAATCCTCACACCAAAAGTCGGCAACCTATTGCTCTCCACCGTTCTGAGACGGCTCTTATTCCTACTGTAGTGAGCGCTTAAGATTAATACCCATGCATGAAACAAACAGAACAACACTCGCGTCTTTATCTCCACAGTGTTTATTTCCTTTTATTGCGAAAATATTTTTAGTTTTGCGGCTCCCAGTAATTTTTATTTTGTGGAATATCGGTTAAAATGTCTCCTTATGTACAAAAGTTGCGGACCCCTGCTATGTATTGTATTTTACATTTTAATGGCTAATTGGACATTTTTCGGTAAAAATTTTGTAGAATATCGTTTAAAATGGCTATTTAAGTACAAAAGGTTGCCGACTCCTACGCAGTCGTACAATGTTCATGAATCCTCAAACACTACACATTCATACGATATTTTAATCTCACTTGGAGTTTTCCGATCCTCGTTGACCACCACAAGATCCGTGAATCCCTTCGCGAGGCATTGAGGGATGATGTTCTTGATGGCGAGCGCTCGTCGGTAGAAGACGTGGGAGTTGGGGAGGCCTTCGCTCAGCTCTTTGAGGAATCGGGTGGTACGCTGGGAGCAAGAAACGGTCAAACTACTTTCATAATGGAAAAAAATAAAGTTCTTGAGATTATATATATTTAAAGTATATATTCTTTATTGTTACTGTACCGCTGCAGTAGTTTTTTGGGGGGTAATTGATTGTTTTGAGTTCATGGATTTTTGGTAACATTTTATTTCTATGATTTATGCTTGACAATTTCTCGTTTTTTATTTAAATATTCCTTTTCGAGTTCGGCCGCAAGAATGCAGTAGTTTCTTTTAGCGAATAAAAATTAAGAAGTAACCCGTCAATGAATTATATTTACTGTGAAAGAAAAGTTTTAAAAGGTTAAGACAAGTTTTTCTACATTCACTTAAACCCACAGATCTAGGTCTGTCAGATGTTGTGAGTAATTAATATCTTCATAGAATAATGATTTTTCTCAACTCTAATTCTATGTTAACTAGAAACAATATATTTACAGTAAAATAAAAGAGGTATAAAATTATCCTACTAGTTTTATTTCATTCATTCAAACACTTACAGATCTCGGCCGGTCAGATGTTGTGATTAATATCTTCGGAGTCGTCTTTCGTTGGAAGTACGAGGCCATTTCATCGTCTTCTTCATCCAGCTGGACTTCCACATCATCAGGAAGAACCATTGTGTCCTCTTTCTCTCTGCGGTTGTCGATGGTCTTCGCAGGTTCGATGGGAGGAGCGTCTTTCCCGAGTTGCTCTCGCATCTGTTGTCGCTGTTTGCGCAGTTTGATCCGTTCCTGTGTCGTTACAACATATATTTATGTGGGTTAGTTAAACAGTGGTGTAACTGCGTTTAACAGTGGTGTAAATGTAAACGCGATATCAATTGATTTGAAGGATCATCTAAACAAAATACATAAAACATAGTGATATTGGATGTTTGATCAGTGGTGTAGCTGTCTTTAACAGTGGTGCAATGCAACATATATTTATGTTGGATAGTTGAACAGACGTGAAAATACAAACATGATACTATTGATATCCGTTAATTAAAGGATCATCTGAACAAAATTATGAGTAATTGAGTAATAAAAAACACTTGTATTGGTTTTGAACAGTGGTGAACAGTGGTGCAACTATGTTTAACAGTTGTGCAATGCAAGATATAGTTATGCATGATAGGTGAACATTGGTGGTAAATGCAAATGTGATACTATTGATATGCAATAATTTAAAGGATCATTTGAACAAAACACATAAAATGAATAATAAAACAGCTGTATTGGTTTTATGTGATGTGTTCGTACAAACGATTGTACAATGCACGTTCCTTGTTACATGTTAGTGGTCACCATCAAAAGGATAAGTTTAGTATTCGGTTTGAGTTCCAAAATGGCTTTATTACATTTTGAATAATTGCTCAAGCTAGGATTGAGCATCAGTTCGAACACATTTCTAAATTAAAGTTACTATCTCTCATTCTCTTTGAGTATAAATCATTGCCCAATTAATTAAACTTTTTATGAATTCATTGGACTACCATTTTAAACTGACAAAGCAGCTGCTAAGAATTATATTTGGTATTTGCATAGGTTTATAACTGTTGAACTTAAGTTACTACCAAAAAGTCAATAAAGTGGGGATTACAAAAAGACAAAACATCTTTCAGTTTTTCTAATCCACAGTCACCTAACAGCATTTTATTTTATAGAAGAAGTTTTAGCTGGCTCATCCTTGAATTCCATAGCGTGTTATTTGTAGCATTAGTATCAACTAAACAAGTTTCAATCTCTTACCTTTTTCTGTTCCTTTCTCATTTTAATGAAAGCATCAGCGCGTTTCTGCTTGTTACGAATTTGTGAAATATTTCGTTTCGGAATCGTAGAATCGTTGTCAGTTAAGGCCGATGGTTTATCAGCAGGAACCGAGATGTTGCTGAATATTCCACCAGAGCAAATACTCAGTTGTTCCGAACATATGCTGAACTGGTCGGAACAAACACTGAACTGATCGTCTTCAATTTTACTCTCCATGTTTCGAAAGTTCTTATCAATTTCCTGAAAATAAAAATTGGAACTGTTAGTGGAAAACTGAAAGACGGCAAGAGAAAATTAAAATTGAACACTAAAATAAAAATAAGGATGTAAGGTTAATGTTAGTGTAGCGTAAGAATTGGTTCCGGTGCCAAGATCACAGTTTACTTAAGAGAATTAATTTCCATATGGTTTTAGCGTTGGACAATTGTTAAGAAGATAAATAGCCTATATTACATAGATAAGACGACAACAACAATAAAATGAAGAAAAGAGTAAAGGAGGGAAACTGCTCACTAAACCCACAGAATTTTAACCCCCAGAACTACCCCTAACTCTAATCACATGTAAAACTAACTCTGATGCTCCAATCTTCATTTTTAGTGTGCAGTTTCCCTCTTTATACTTTTGCCTGCTACGAACATTACTGAACCAGACAACAAAGCGAAAAGCAACACATTTGAACTATACCAACCAATTGAACTTAATGGGTCGCAGTTAATGGTGTACGGAGATTTCTTCTGTAGCCGTCAAACACTTTGGGTTATCAATAATTTAGCCAAATTACTTGTTTAATAATTACACACAAAACAGTTTATATGTTAAGTCACCACTTCATTTAACACGTTATGGGGTTTCCCCATTGTGCCTAACGTCATAATAGAGGCGCTAAGTTTATTTTATATCGTCGGGGGTAATTTAAGGCGGATCTTTAAAGAATACTTTCTTTGTTATTAAAATTTGGGTTACGACTCTACATATATAAGTAATGCCATAGTAAGTAGTAGCGATTGATTTTTAAATTACTGCTGTAAAAAAGGTGTGATTTTAAACTTTTCCAATTTGTTAATATGGAGATAAATTTGTTGTATTTATAGTGAAGCCGGATAAATAAAATAGCTTACAGCACACTAAAGATTGTGCATCGCAGTTATTTACCTTTGGCCTATTATCCTAAGGGTTGCAGACTTGAAACTGGTTGCTAACTAGTCGGTTAAGTGTTATTTCTTAAAGCAGTGATTTCAAATATATTTTAGCTTCTTTGTAGCACTTCTGAGTGATACAAATGTTTCACTATTGGTAACCACTGTCTTCAAGCGCTAAGCTTTATTCAAATACATTTCTATGTTTGCGGGTGCTTAGTGTTGGCTAGGGGTTGTTGGTTGCAGTTATTGATGCAATGAAATTCAACCTTATTACGTTTAAACGAGATAATAATTTGACTTGGCGCTGTAACATAAACACAAATTGAACAAACTTAGAAAATAACAAAAGAAACGTAAACTGCAGCAAATACAAAGCAAAGCCAAACCACTAAGTAACGAACTGAATTAAACTGGTTATAATCGAACAACCAACGGAATAAGATTGATTAGGCCATGCGCGTGAAATTATGCACTTTAAAACTTTTTTAATGGAGATTTAAGTTTGTTGTGTAAAAATACTTTATATTTTGTAATCTACAAATATGATTAAATGTAAATTTTGCATTTAAGCATTGTTACATAATGTTGCGGTCAATAACAAACAAAAATCACAGAAAAAGAAAAAAATAACTGAAGTAGGCCAAGTGTGCCATTTACTTCTGGCACGTTTACAACTGTTTGTGCAGCGCATTACGCAAGCTTCCCCAAAGCGAGTTTTACAAGAATACTGTAAGCTTTTAAAACTAGAGAAAAAAGGTCTCTATGTGTCAGTTACATAACGATTCCGTTTGGCCCTGTCATGGCGCTGACGCGGTGTTACGTAACAGTTGCTATTGTGCGGTTATATAACCATTCTTTTTTGAAGAGTTTTTATTGGTTAAACGCAATATGGTGATAAAGGGTCATCGGGTGTTTTAGATTCTGGCTACTAAACTAGTAAGACTAATATTTTGGTATAGAAAGGTATGTTTTGATGTATTATGTAAGAAAATAAATCAGTGGTACATTGCGTTAATTATAAACAGTCTATAGCGAGCGGACCGGCATTCTAATTTTATTTTAGCAAGAATGTTGCTACAATGTGTTAGTGCTAAACAGCGCTATACTCGGCAAACCAGTTTGTTGAATAATTCAGTTTAACGGCAACGTGACTGTAAAGGAAGCTACGTATGACATGTGCATTTGCAGGTTTATTGTTGGTAGTAGTGTAGGTTACAGTTGGTGTTAGCTGTATCTTTCTATTTGCACTTGTTTGTAGCAAATTCAAGGCGTGCCCGCCCTAATGAGGGCCTTGCAGTATGTATTAGTGGCAGGCGCTACGGTTGCGTATCTTCTATCGTTTATCTTCGCTTACCTCAACACGTTTGCAGTTAAAGGTAATCTGAGATTAAACTAATACCACCCGGACAAGCATTAAAACGTTTTATTTCAGGGTTATATTACAGCAATAATGGCGACGTGGATAACAAGTACTTTCAGCAAGCGTCCCCTGCAGGAATTGCTTTTGGTATTGTGTGGCCGATCATATACACATGGAATCTCGCAGGACTTATCTATATCTTGGTATCGCTGTGTCTAGCCGACAACAACAGTCCATTAAAAACCGATCCTCCCATTTTAAACACCGTAAGTGGATAATGATATAACTGTCAATAACCTGTTAGGAATGTGGTACTGTAGACAAGTCATTTTCCAACTTTAACTTTAATTCGAATTAGAAATGATTCGAAATAATTTATTTTTTTTTACAATTCGAAATTAATTGCATTTGGAACAAATAAGTTTTATTCATGTAATTTTGATACTAAGTCGCAAAATTCAATCCCAGTAAGATTTGTATTTTTCAGTAAATAATAGTCTGCGCACATTATTTCACTACACACACCCAACATTATTTTGTAGTAGTCCACTAGAATCGCACGAAAAGTATTCTTGCGTGTTCTTTAACTGCATTATATTATTGATTCAAAATCATGCGCATTACTAGTTTACAACTGCATCTGACATATTCTTACACCACGCCGATGATCAACGCAGTTAACCGTCATTTGACCCCATTATTCATACGTTGTACACTACGACAAGACTTGTATTGCAACACGATTGAAATATATTGGTGTTTATACGTTATAAATATTTTTATTTCGGTTAATTTATTAACATTAAAAAATGGCACTTATTGGCCTAGGCCACTATATACGTTATCCCAGGGGTTTGGCACACTTTTTTAATCAGGGGCCAAAATTATTCCATTCTTAGACCGATATAGACCAAGTAATGGAGATTCACATATAGTTTGTCACTGTTAATAAAAAAAATATTAAATTAAAAAAAATGCGGTACATTTTACGGTTAAAATCAGAAAGCACTGTTGCGCCAAGCTACGCACAAATATAGCTGTGGCATCGCTATTTAGTCTTGCAACATCTCCTAGCCGGATTTGACTCGCACGCCGTAGTTTGCCCATGTTTGCATTGTACCCACTATATGTATTGAACCAGGATTAAAACCATTTTAGTTAAAATACTTGGGATGATTGCGTTACAGTAATCGGTTAGTTGAACTGCTCGTTTTGAAGCGAATTAACAGAAACTTACAAAATATTCACGAGAAAATATACATAAATTCACCTATAAATTCTATAACCACACAGAAAAATAGCATTTGGAATATTTGTTTTCAGATTTTCTTCATTGGCTACATGTTAACGTTTTCTATAACCGTCGGTTGGTTGTTTGCCTTTGATCGTGAAATACTGGGACTCGGGTTAGCTTTGCTCATACTTGCTGTCTGCTCTGCATATGTGGCGATCGGGTCTAGCTGCAAAGCGCTCACCGACAACATCAACTCTTCAGTGCCAGTGCAAAAGAAAGGTAAAGTATTAAAGCGGGTTATTGAACTATTATATGGAATAATGGGTTCTACCAAATTAAAGGAACGTGTCTATCATACACAACACACCGCAATAGCTTCGGTAACCCAACGGTGGGCGCGAGGTGATCTGACGATTGCCCGTGTGTTAACCCCCTTGCGTTTTTACGAAGATAATCATGAATATTATATTCTATCCTATATTTCTTATAGCTAACACAACCACTTTATATACAGTTGTATGGCCGGTGAGAATCGTGGTACAAAATGGTTTATCCACATTGGCTACGTGGTTGACTGTAGCGACGCTTCTTAACTTGGTGGATGTTATTCTGTACCAGGATAGTTTCGGTATCAGCCCACCTATAAAGCGTGGTAAGCATAGGACGATATTTTGTTATATTAACTGTAAATATTATTATCTATATATTATATGGGCTATATTAGCTGTGTTTAAACCTGCGACTTATAGCGAAAGTAAGTAATTTATTGCTTTTTTAGACTTGTTTTAACCCTTGTCGTTTTGCCGTTTTGTCCCGTTTTCCAAATTGTTATCAATAATCCTGCTTTATGTTTTCATCGTGGAAACAAAAAATAAACTAAACTACTTTAAAACGGGCTGGAGAATGTCACAATTTTACAGTAAGGAAAGCTTATTCGTCGTGCGTCGGACCGTCAATTCAACAGTATGTTAAAACGGAAATCGGTTGCTATTTTGTGGTATATTTGTGTAAGGCACTTGCTTTAATCCATTGATTTAAAAGTTCCAAATATAACAATGTCTCGTATTTAACGCCCTACATCAATAGCTACGGTAACCCGACGGTGGGTACCGGTACGAGGTAATCTGATGATTGCCCTTGTGATAACAACAACCTAATATTTATAACCCTTTCTGTATCAAATATACTGTATTTTTTCGATATCAACTAAACTCTATTTATTTCTACAGGAAACCTGAGCATTCAAAACGGGTCAACTGTTGCGCTTGTTCTACTGCTCGTTATCATTCTAACATATTTCGTATTGGACAACTTTGTGTGGGACCGATTCACCCGATTCATCTTCACCCCATACCCTGTCCTCATTCTCGCATTGTCCGGATTGATCGCCAAACTACGACCGCTAGATGACGCTAGTCAGAACCTCATTATCGCCTCAGTTGAGCTTGGATTGGTGGTTGTAGCGCTTATTACCAAGGTTTCTCTCGTTACTTACAGATCAATTGCACAAAGGTCCGCAGTGGCAACAGCAAAGTGAATATTTTTATTTGCACAAAACAATTTTACAGTCATTAACCACTATTTTAAAAATGTTGTGTTTTTTAAAACGTTGTTTTTAATTCTTCAAATGTAATTGTTTGAATATGCATTTGCGGCAAATATACTTTTGACATATATAAGCAAAACGTTTAATCGTACCACCAAGCCTAAAGTAAACTGTCGAACATAGCTCTTGTTTGAAAATTAGTATCTACAGCAGTGGTTCTCGATCTTTTTAACCTCGTGGCGCACCCGAGACCAATTACGAAACTGGCGCACTTTGCATGGGGAGTCAAAACAATATGCTAAATACACACACAATTTTGGAAAAATATGGAAAATTAAAGGTTGAATTTTAATAGTTTCATCACCTAATTTTCCAAATAACAAAATTACCACTGTGTTGATATAATTTAGTGAGAAATTCGTAGTCGGCAAAGCCGTAAAATAGAAATACCAGAAGAACCAAACAAACGCTATTAGGGAAACATTTGAAATTTTTGGGTTCAGGTTGCAAATTCTAGTTTCAGTTTTACATTGTTAAATAATCCAATAATTCCCATGTCAGGATATTTAGCGTCAGCCGGTTTCGTATAGTTTTCATTCGAGAGGTAGAAAGATTAGTTGAACGCATATTAACACGCTACTGTTGTGATAAACCAACATAAAATGCAACACATTTCCGCTCTACGGAAGACACAGCGTCATCAACATTTCGCAGTTTAACATCAATATTAAGCTGTACGTCACCCCGCACTATCCCCAGAATAGGATAAGAGAATATTCATGGGAAAACCAAGAAGGTTAACACACGGGCAATCGTCAGATCACCTCGCACCCACCGTCGGGTTACCGGAGCTATTGCAGTGTGTTGTATATGATAGACGCGTTCCTTCAATTTGGTAGAACCCATTCATCGGCTATAGGTTCAGGCATTGTGTGTAAAGCGCTTTGTCCAAGTACACAACCGACTAGCTTTAGTGACCAGTTGAGCATCTGCAACCTTTCGGTTGCACGGCGTCGCACTAAACCACCAAACTAACCGAATATAATATACCTTAAACAAGTTCTATTTGGAATTCCCACATATTAAAAATACGAATTCGATTGGTTTGATTTAAATTAGCCTGAAATCTTATAGATGACCAGAGACATATTTTTGACCAAGCAGAAGTTACAATTCCTTTTAAGAGGTCTTTAACTTGCTTGTCCAAACATAATGTATATGCTTATTAAAGTCATTAGTATAATTGGGCCGTAAAATATACGTTAGTAGCTCTTGTAATATGATGTGAATTATATTTGCAGTAAAATATACGTTAGTAGCTGTGTAATATAATGTGTAGGCCTATTATATTCGCAATGTATTATGATTCTACACAACCAGGGCGTTATTCTAGTTGCCGCCATGTTTACTATATACGGTCGAGTTATATAACATCGGAAAATGTCACCACATTTAGAAATGCCCTTTGAGAATGCGTGCTCGTATGACAGACATACGGATGGATGGTTAACTATAAGTGACGCAAAGCTGTAGCGATGGATTTGTGGTCATGAAATATTAACGTGTTTGACAGTTGCAACACTAATTAGTGCAGTTTAGTCTGCTTCATGAGATACCGTTGTTTTAAATTGTATATTTGGCATCGCATCACGTTGTTACGTGTGTATTAGTTACAGCAGTTTTGCATCAAATTTAAGACCACAGTATCCGATATTATTTCGTATCGGGTTAAGTAGAACAGAAAAGGATAGTCATGTTTAAAGTATTACGCATGTAATGTTGAGGTATATTGCAAGCATACAGTATTATAAAGTTATATACTTTTATAAATTTATACCGTTTTAACTTTATAAATTTACACCTTCTTAACTGTAGTGTTGTATGAAATATATAAACTGCCGACAAAGATCCGAACATAATGCCCAAGGTCAGCATCGTGCAATATATTCTTGTAATATTCTCATTGGTGGTTCTAATCGCTGCAATCACCATGGGTTACCTCGGGCAGAGAATATCAAGTGAGTGGAATTTGAATGTCTGGTATGTTCAACAGTACAACGTGTGTCGGGTTTACGTACGTTATTAATGGTACAACGTGTGTTAGGTATGAGTTCAATAGTACAACGTTTAAAAATGAATGCACGGTAAATACCTTTATTTCACAAACTTTAAAAATGCTGCCTTTAACCGTACAAACATTGGGGAATTATACATATATCAGCAAAACACTCATTTATATACCATGACTAAGAGGGTATAACTCGTCAGATCCGCTCGTACGACCTATTTGACCAGCCTGGCTTGAGGCCGTGATTTTAAAACTACTCTGTAGTGGTCACTGATAATACTTCGCTCCATTTTCGCAATGCGACTGTGTGATGCTAGTAACATCAGTTGAATCAAGTAGTTTAGATAGGAATAACCTACTTTCTTACTTAACTCCCACAGGTGCATCATACAACACAACAGGAGGAATTACACGGAAGTATTACCAACAATCAACGCCAGTCACAGCCTCCTTCATTATCGCATGGGGGGCAATCTATATATGGAACCTTGCAAACTCGATATATCTGACTGTGGCTCTATTCCTACCAGACCATAAAAGTCCATTGAAACAAGACCCACCTCTGCTATCAAATGTAAGTCTGTGATTTTACTTATATGTATTGGCATATCGGCTAATACTTTAATTACCATGCGGTGCAATTTAAAGCATATCAATATATTCATTGCATGCAACTCATCCAGCGTAAATACCAGGGGTCGAGAACCTTATGCACTTAAAGAGCCATTTTAACCGATATTCCACGAAATAAAAGGTAAAAAAGCCGCAATTTTAGTAATATTTAAGAGAAAACAACACTGTGTAAGATAAAGACGCGAGTGTTCTTCTCTTTGTTTCACTTATGCATGGGTATTAAACTTATTAATCGCTCGCTACAGTAGCAATAAAATTAATAAGAGTCACGCATCAGAAGGATGAAAGTGACGCAGGTTGCCAACCTATTCCAACGCATTCATTATATGTTTTACACTATAATATATCTCCAATTACCCGACGTTGGGCATGTGGGATAACTCGACCAATGATCGTTTAATAACAGTCTTTTGCGCTAACAGAGTATGGCCCAGAACCCTGTTTTAAGGGCCAAGCGCTCAAACAAACAATGCAAATTATCAACCATTAGTTCGTGCGGGTAAAATAAGCCGGAACGCCCGAAGGGGTGCAACTAGAAACCACTGCGAACATAGATAAGTGCAAGTGGCACAAAGTGGATAGTCTGATACAAAAATAAAAACGACACAAAATCAAAACGGCAATATTAAAACCCCTAAACATTACATTAACCAATCCATTGCACCTCTTTCACGGTAATAAACATATCTAACCCGATCGGTTAATATTTTCTAGTATTTCTTCATCGCACACACCATAGCATTCGCGTGTACGTTGGTTTGGGTTCTGGTGTTCGACCGGGAGTTATTGGAAGTGAGTCTGGTTGTGATCATTGTGTGCTTGGTATCCGTGTACGTCGCCATATCTCTTTCATGCAAACAACTGGCGGATGGTATCGAAAGTGGGAGGGTGGATGAAACAACTTCTAAAAGTCAGTGACATTAATTTTTTTATGCTTCCATTTCCATATATTTAAAATTTACTTACATTTGAATAATACACTTATTTTGAATAAAGCTCCGATAATACGACAGTGTGCGCAAGGTGATCTGACGATTGCCCGTGCGTTAGCCCCCTTGGTTTTACCATTCACGGGGATAAACATTAATATCCTATCCTAACCTAACCCTCCCTAAATTCAAACAGATATGATCTGGTGCGTTCGAATCTTGACGCAAAACGGACTTGGAGTATTCGCCACTTGGATCACCATTGCTACTTTGCTCAATATGGGGATTGTTATAACTTACAAGAGTAGCTTTGGGATGGCTGTTGCTGGAATGAGAGGTAATTACAAGTATTTTGGATGGGTGGTACAACAACCTTACATATGCACTGTATGGGATATTGGATGTTATATTCATGTTTATCATTGTAATTGGGAAAACCAAGGGGGTTAACACATGGGCAATCGTTAGATCACCTCGCGCCCACCGTCGGATTACCGGAGCTATTGCAGTGTGTTGTATATGATAGACACGTTCCTTCAATTAAGTAGAACCCATTAATCCACTGGGTTCAGGCAATTTCCGTTAAATTCCTTGCCTAAAAACACAACTAACTGCCAACCGACCAGTTTCGAACCTGCAACTCTTCGGCTTACGGAGGCGCACTCGCCCAACAAGCTATTCGATCGGTCTAATCCACAGAAAACGTCACAACACATTTACACAAATTTACCCCAAATTTATTTTTACAAATATCGGTGTTCTTATATCAGAAATTATTTAAAATTCCTTATTTCAGGAATATCTGTGGAAAACGGTTCAACTATCCCGATATCCATTTTACTCGTGGTCATCATCGTGTGGACTGTGGTTGATAACTTCATATTGAGGAAGTACACTCGTTACATATTCACACCTTACGCCGTTCTACTCCTCGCCCTTTCTGGCTTGGTAGCCAACCTAAGGAATGTGGCAAACGCCAATAGAAATCTTATAATCGCCTCCGTCGCACTCAGTTTAGCAGTGATTGCGACTATTTTGAAAATCGGGATATTTGTAAAAAACCGAGTGGGAAAAAAGGGTTCTGGTAGAAATATTTTACAGATGGAAAATAACCAAAAGGAATAGCCATACGGCCACGTGTAAATATACCTAAAGTAAAGATT
>CH001994.1:120984-143821 GCA_000149265.1 Ciona savignyi
TGATAGCAACGCATATCTCTCCACCCCAGGGCTCGGAGAGGTGTGGACTCACACCCACGATCAGCTGAAATTCACTCAGTTCGGCTGGAGATGCACGACCAAGGAAAGTAGTTACAGCAACACAACTTTGATCGGGAATTGGAACGAACAGCGATTTGAAGTCAACAAAGCATTGGAACTTAAACCTCTTCCGTCCCAGGTAAGCAATCAAACAGTCCTACCGGTTAGTCTGGTGGTTTGGTGCGACGCCTTTTAACCGAAAGGTTGCAGGTTCGGAATTGGTCGCTAGCTAGTAGGTTGTGTCCTTGGGGCAAGGTACTTTACGGACATTGCCCGGTGAACTCGATGTAATGGGTTCTACTAAATTAAAGGAACGTGTCTATCATATACAACACACTGCAATAGCTCCGGTAACCCGACGATGGGCGCGAGGTGATCTGACGATTGTCAAAAAAAACTTCATTAGAGTGAGGGTGGGTTTATAAACGTGGGTTCCCTACTTTTCTACCCAACAGGTTATTTGATAGTCCGTTGTGTAAAGCTCGATCTGTAAAAGTGTCCGTGGCTAAGACGCTGCTGTATAGGTGGACTTATTCATGGGCAAGACATTAAAATTTTCTGAACCCAGTGGATTAATGGGTTCTATCATATTAAAGGAACGTGTCTATCATATACAACACACTGCAATAGCTCCGGTAACCCGACGATGGGCAGGAGATAACATATTTTTCTTATTATAACACTCTGCGTGCCGATTTAGATGGATAAAAATAAATATTCATACAACTCGTCAGCTCGAATAATTTTAAATACAAATAAACAAAAATTTCCACGACCGTAGATTTTCACGTGCACGAGCGTATTGTAAAACTAGTAAAAGTCACTTCAATGGGTCGACCAACCAAAGTTATTTTACTACAGTATGCCCATTACTTCGACACCACGTCCACCCAAGATTACAAACATACTGGGGAACCAGTTGGACTGGATGACGTAGCGAAGAAAGTCGATCTACGGAAGTTAACAGGTTAGGGGAAGTACCTATGACGTAGACGGATTGCTTCTATATGGATAAGGAGGTTAACACGGGTTGGGGTTGTGTGGTTAACATGCCAGAATTGCGATATTTTCGTTGTAGGCTATATAAGAAGAATGTTATCACGACGAGTGAATATTGGGGGATATGGTAATACTTTCATATAGTGAGCGTCCTAAGCGATCTGCGACAGAGCTCTTGGAGGTTAGTGCGTCGCATTTTAACCGAAGGTTGCAGGTTCAAAACTGGTCGCTAGCCAATCGCCGGTGTTCTTGGGCAAAGCACTTAACGGACATTGCCTAAACCAAGTAGATTAATGGGTTCTCCCAAATATAATTAAAAAGACGCAGCTTCAACATAAGTTCACAGAGATTCCATTTCAGGAAGAGGAGCCAACTGCATTCCCGGGACACCAGCCCGAACTTGACCACGACCTTGACAAGGAAAGATACAAATGTTTCACCACAACCGCCCGTATTGCGTACGTCAATCCCAACATACGGAAAACCCCCCAAGTTTAAGTCTCTTTGCAGCACCATAGACCAGTTTGCCTGCCATATCTTTTATATCATCTGTTTTAGTAGATTATTATTCATCATTTGATTATTAAAGGTCACAGCCATAATTTAAACGACGAACAAATGACATCATAATATTTTTATTACTTCCGTTTTTTTAATTTAAAATATTGCCTGTAGGTCTTCCTTATTTTGTTACTCGCCAGTGTTAAGTGATACAGAGATTTTGTGCAACCGTGTTAACAGAAAAGTGTGATTTAATAATAAAAAAACTTTGGAAATTTATCTTTTGTTTTATTGGAAATGTGTGTACAAAGTGTGCCGCTTGGGGGCGGGCGCGGGCTATAAAGTTAACAAAGTATATATATATATATATATATATATATATATCTGGGAAAGAAAATAGTTCAGTTTTATTCAATTTATGCCATAATATTAATAGCATCAATTGAAATAAATCACCACACAGAAACAGGTAAGAAGGCAACACAAACAGTCGTTAAAATAGTGATATAACTAAATAAAAATCCAAGTATAAATAAAATCAAACACGCACAGGTTTAAATCATGTACCACTGAAACAAAGGTTTTATGATGGGATACGCCTGGTTGACTCATTCGTTAAGCGTTGTATTGTTAACCCAAAGGTGGGGATATCGAAACTAGTCTGTTGTTTCCATTCCGTAAATTGCTTGAAGCCAGTGAAATATTCAAATTATAATGAGCTCGGTGTTTTATTTATAATTTTGTTAATGTACCGGTCGCATTAACCATTTGGCCACACACGACAGCATTAAAATCCAGCACTATTTGATCATGTATAGCCTACCTATATCTGCCACCATTTAAATAACTGGGCCAATGCTTTATAGTGGTAGATACCGATATAAACCACCTTTCAAATATGTGGTCCTTATAACAAGCCGGAACTATCTGCAACCAAATGTTCGACACCTAATTTAACATTTACAAGGTGCAACCTATATTTTAAAGGGCGTGAGATTAAACACACAGATCTACTAACCGACCAGATAAGCACTGCCCTTCATTACTTCAATTAAACATCGCAATTGCAGCATAAAGCTTGACGAATTTATCTTGTAAAATAATGAGCTTGTCAATCTTGGGGTGGGGGTACGACACATATATTATTTTAACTTGAGAACTGAATTTAAATAAATTGATTAAATTTGAACTTGAAGTTCACCTGGTACTTTCCCATTTAACTTGCAATTGCTATACAAGAATGCTAGTCATGTTAATAGATTCCTTAAAATTATCAAATTGTAAAAGCAACTATTAAATATCATTAAATGAGGATTTAAAATTAAAAAAAATGATTCGGAATAAATATATGTACGAAAGGGTCGGACGAATGGTTAACGCGACCGACATGTTGAATTCCATTTAAAATGGTGTTGGTAACGAGCATCGTGGGTTCGATGTTGGTCTTGTTATGAAATCGGCATCGGAAAGTTAAAGTTGATGACTCATATACAGACGAGTATGAAAAACTAATCTATGCACTAGGATATTGAGGCCCTGGGTTCGAAATTAGGCTGGGTAAACGCAATATATTCACGACCTTTTATTTGCCCGTATTTTACCCACCATAGTTGCTGCCGAATCCAGTGTATTGAACCGAGCCTTGGGGCATGCTTACATGGCAATAAATACAAAATATACATAGCTCTGCATACGCTGCAATTTTTACTCTTTTTTGTTGTAAATTTCCATTTCGTCATCAATTCCTATTGTTTACACATCAACCATGCTATTCTCGTGAATACCAATCAACAGCGGTTTTAGAAATCTCTTGGGAGTTAAATTTTAAGTTTAATCGGATTTCTGTTGCAGAATTATTTATTTTGGGTTCCATTATTCGTTGACAAAGAGCGTTGCCAGCTTATTTCGACGCGGGAATCACCATTTGCAATATCGTGACGTGTCGTGATAATCTCTATCAAACCCCGACCCGCATTTCAATAACCACGGTGTTGTATTGTTCAACTGATGGCTGTATAACTTCGGAAGGCTGCGGTTTGTACTGGGCCACTCCTTATGACGTATTTGACATCGGTTTTGTTGAGACTTGGGCTATCTGATGCGATATCTCTCTGCACAATGCATTCACTGATATAAGGTGTACAGCGGCCTTATAACCCGCGCTGTGGCGAATCCCATTATATTCTAACCGAGCAGTAATGACAAGCTGGCTTTCCGCTTCCAATTTTGAGTCATAACCATCGTAAGCACAAGGTTTTCGGGCAAATTGTTCGTTTGAGCGAAAAACGTAAATTATGCGTTAGAAATCGGTTCTAGTATTACCAGCCATAGATTCAGGACAACTCGTGCATATTTATTCGGATATTTCGTTCCCACCGACCGACCGGCAGTCGAAAAATGCAATATCATCGTCACGTTTATAAGCTTAGCAGACATTTACCAAACAAACCCAGCTTACACTTGTAGTGGAAATATAAACAAACAGAAGCGAAACTACAAATGTATGTGGGACCAGGTTTTTCTATGGCAGCGTAATTCGAATTATCTGATGTAGGGCGATTTTCGTCAACAAATTAGAGTCGCCATGCATATTTGTTTACCATCAAGGGCCAAGCCCATTACATATCCTCATTCTTCCACACTTGTGCGAATTTCGTGGCAAAATGCGGTGTGCTGTACCCGATTACAATCGCGACGATTTTAAGTGAAAAATTGCGCGAAGCATAAAGCAGGGCTGAGTTGCATAAGTGGTGTTAAGTGCGCGAGCCGCTCACATATTCGGGAATTTGTGGCGTTTTAACAAACGAAATCCACTTAAGACAATAGATATTCCATGGATCATTTGAAGTATGATCTAAATATAACCAACATCGTTTATATAAAGCAGGGCAAAATCTGATTCCAAAAATACCACCGGCCACAAAGAAAGCGCGAAAACAGCTGAAAAACAAATCTTTCGCGCAAAATCACCTGGAAAAACAAACCGCGATGAGAAACAAAAGAATTCTCGACGAATTAATTATGACGTCATACGTACCATGCATGACGTAATACGTACCATGCATTAACGCCATATGCGATTACGTCACTCTGTCATAGGTATGAAGCCACACGTATTGGGTCGCGCATATATACAAGCAGCATATGACCAACCTGAAATAGAATTCCCGCTCCTAAGAGTCATATCATACATTATCATATATTATACGTCACTTTGTTTTATCGGCGATTTTTCGTCTATTACAACCCAAGGACGGCTGTATGAGGCTAAATACAGAACCACCGACGTGCTGGGGTGGCTAAAACAATGGGAGGCTTAAGATAAAGTGTCGCAGGAGCAACTTATCAGTGCAACATTACGTGAATCAGCGGAAAATCGGTGAAATATTCCCCACAATTCGGTGTAATGCCTACAATCCCATGCCCAAATATGGTTTGGGGCGTATTTGGCTGAAGTTAGCACAAATAAAACTATATTCATCTGGAAATTTAT
Organism: Ciona savignyi; assembly: GCA_000149265.1. Taxonomy (NCBI): domain Eukaryota; kingdom Metazoa; phylum Chordata; class Ascidiacea; order Phlebobranchia; family Cionidae; genus Ciona; species Ciona savignyi. The sequence goes on from CH001994.1 coordinate 126,038, forward strand.
CTGATTTCGTTGTACACATATTACTGGAGGTGTGACAATATGGCAATTGGTGATCTGATGATTCACGGCGTAGATTATAAAAGCTAAGCAACCAAAATCAAAATTTTATGGAATGATTCAAACATGAGTAAGATATTTCCAAATAATAATCACCTGTAAACATGTGTTACGTGATTATTGAAGTGAAATGAGACCTTCATGTTTGGCGAGCGCGGTGTGTTAAAGGTCATTAAAAGGTCGCGGACGCTTCAAAACTTAAAAATGCAATTAAAGAAATTGTAATTAATGAGTCCGAGTATATACTTGCCAATGTGATCGCATTGTATTAATAAACAATCAAAGCAAAACCCGAAATTTCTATGTGACAATAAATATTTTGCTATATGGATAATTTGCCTTAACCAGTGTTTTAAAATCAACACAATTCGTCTCCACACGTTTATATGATGTTTTTTATTAAAGCATAATTATAAAAACACGAAACTTGAACGCCGGCTACCATTACATAGAGTGAAGAAATTATACAAAGATATTGCGTTTTGACATACAGTTTATTTAAAGAAATTGATGTGTGCCTTACAGGACTTTCATTTCAACATTTAAAATAAATAACTCAATTTCAATTGATCCATTGCAGTGGAAATCAGGTATCAGACGTCTCATAAAATCAAAAGATAAACAGATGATTTTTGCCACATTACCTCGCTTTATTGTATATATTTGAAAAGGAAATTTATGTCTCAAAAAATAAACAGTCTATTCTTGGCTGGGTCGGTTGAAAGCCTGGACAGTTTTCAATGTTATTTCAATGAGTCTTATCCCCCAACCTTAACAATAGGCACTTTATCCATGAGGTGTACTATTCTGTTATCGTGATAAATCACGTTTTATAAACCTTGTTTTAAACGCGCAGCACTCTGTAAGGAACTGATTAAAAAGCAATTCGGTGGCACGGAGTAAAGATTGTATCGAATAAATATATGTTGGGCAAGTTTACATCGAAATCTGTTTTCCCATTTAAAGCTGAGGTAAGCACATCACGTGACATACTTTATAACTTCACATCCCAACCCAGCAATGACATTTGTAATCAACTAATCTCAAAACCGTAAAATTGTGGGTTTCATTTTACAACATTTGAAAGGAGAAATGAATTAGATTACCATCAGAAACGCGATTCACATAGACACAATATAGCATGTGTCAACATCCATTTAAACCGTCCTTAGATTTTAAAATTATCTTCACATTTTTGTGTTGGTTCTGGCATGGTATAGGTATAGGATATTCATGTTTATACCCGTGAATGGTAAAACCAGGGGGTTAACACACGGGCAATCGTCAGATCACCTCACTCCCATCGTCAGGTTACCGGAGCTATTGCAGTGTGCTGTATATGATTCACACGTTTCTTCAATTAGGTAGAACCCATTAATCCACTGAGTTCAGGCAATGTCCGTTAAGTGCCTTGCCTTACTGGAGCTGAATCTATTGTAGTGTGTTGTGTATTTGCCCCTTTATTACATTAAAGAAGAATATAATAGTTATTTAAAACAACGTCATTTTTTATTCTTGTGAACAACTAGTTTTCCTTGTACATTGAAAACAATTATTTTTTTTTAATTTTGATAACTAATAAGATAGCACATCATCCACAAATACCGTTTTCTCCAAAACACACTTTCTTAAATTACGAAAAACAATTATAAACCCGTTAATGCGTCAACGTATGACGTAGTGACGCATTGACGTAAGACGCAACTGACGCAAACTCACCGCTCAGCCTGAGGGAACACATTGAATTCCTTGTCCCATCATATGGCGCCCTGTGGTAAGATAGGAATCGACATATCATGCGAAACTTTCATCATAGATTGCATCTTGGGACACCTGATCGCCTAATACTCGTGGTAATATACAAGGACCGAAGACAATCTATCTAAAGTTACTGGATATTGGAATTATCGTATAGATTTACATTCCTCAGTTTTGTAATGATGAAATTTTGTAGATTAACATAATAAAAAAATAGGAGAAAACGAAGAATTTTTACATTAAAGTTTTCATCTCGCAAAACACAGTATCTTGTGTCGCGCGGTATCGAAATTGCTCCAAGTCAAAACATAACGGTCGTGGCTGTCGCGAAGCGAACCAACATAGATATCTTCATATTTCTTACCAACAATATTAATTTGTATCTTTTTTCTTTAATAACGTGTTTTAACGACTGTTTGTTTTGCCGTCTTTTCCCGTTCCTGTGTCGAGATTATATTCGTTTGCCATTTTTAAAAACTGGGGCAAAAAATGAATAAACTAACTAAACTAATCACGGCTCTCTTAAAAAACACACAAATAAGAATAGTATAGGCTAAAAAGTATTTTGTGTACGATTGTTAGGCTAAATGGTTAACGCGACCGATTCATATACCAATTCCATATAAAAAAGGACTAAGTGACAAGAACATCATGGTATCGAAACTGAGATCAGTAAAAAAGTTTTTCTTATTCGATATTCTGCACTCATAAAGAGTAAAAATGCATTTTCCAGTAAAATATATAAAAAAAATGTTGATTGATTTGCAATATATATCAAAGTTGCAATTATAGACTCAACGATACCAGTAGGTTTTCCGTCGACAATTGTCCAACTATAATCAACCAAGGCAACATAATGATCGTCGCATTCGTATACTGGTCATAGAAGCCTTTCCCTAATGTATGCACTAAATGAATCACTATTTCGTAATTTAACCAATAATATTGTCAATTTATTTAATAATCCATAATTATTACTTTCAATGATTAGTCCTATTAGATATAAACAATTTTCACAACATTAATTTAAATTTTTCAAATATTAATAAAATGTGGGCATTGATACAATTATTCAATATTTCGTGGCAAAGTGGTTTGTTTTGGGCACCTAACCCAGATTTGACCTGTTAAGTAAAAGTATGTTTGTTCCAAGTGCGTATTGAAAGTGGTTAGTAATGAGAAACGAAGTGATTATTACTCCCGTACATAAGTGGTAAATCCCAACCGCAGATTTTGCAACAAACACGCGAGAGGTATGGGAAAAACTAAAAGGAAGAAAGCGGGAAGGAGGGAAACTACACACTGAAATAAAGATTATGACATCAGAGTTAGTTTTAAACATGGTGTTGAAGTTAGGGCTAGTTCTGGTGTTAAGATTAGTGTTTAGGGCAGGATTTAAATAAGTTTCCATAGTTTTATTGAGCAGTTTCCCTCCTTTCCGCTTTCCTTCCTTTTTCGTGCTGCCCGAGAGTTATGCAACCTTCGTGTGTTGGTCCGCACAACCTGACCACCATTAAGTGCATCAACCTGCGGTGAGAAAGGAAATTTCACAACCGATTTAATTAGCGGTCAACAACAGCATGCTGAAGACGGTAGAATGCGTTTCTCCTTCTTTAATTAAAATCCGTCGCGTTTAAGGTGTTTCTAATTAACTGGACGACAATGCGAGCTAAAGTATGCAGAGTGGGGATTTGGAGTAAAGTCAGATTATAATTCGACCTGGATTTATGACCGATATCTCAATTTATAGAATCCCGTGTATGTTAGTATGGTCATCTTATAGTGGGCATACCAATGGTCAGCAAGCATCCTCGCAGCTGGTATTTCTTCCCACGACAATCAGTTTTCCTTCTAATTGCCCGGAAAACATTTCTTGGAAAAAAGCAGGGAAATTCCCCAAACAGATTGTCACATCAGCAATGGCTTATATTTGCCCACAGAATCCACAAAAAACACACACCTGTATTTTCGGTTAAATACCCTGATTTTGTGATTATTGTGTTAAAAGGAAGCATATCAACACTTGATTGTTTTGTTAATATCTACATTTATTTAAATATCTACAGTAAATACCTACATTTAGTTATTATTTTTTCGGCAATAGTAAAACTCGTAGTTGATTTATGCGGCAATTGTGGTGTCGTTTATTACTGCATTTGTGTTGTGATTTATTCCGTTTAATTGATTATACACTGCACATAGAATACACTTGGTCCAGCTTGGTAATATCGTCCATTATAATCCGGTCCAGGTCGCCAAGTGATTCATTAAGAATGTCTAGACCTTTATAATGCCCATGACCTAATTAAGTAACCTATCTCAAGCCAATTGCGAGTTAACATTCGCATTAAATTCACTTCAAAATCAATATTGGAAATAAAATGTTTGTATGTTAAAATACAAATTATAATTTAATCATTTTTGAAACCAATTAAAATAGAAATGAGCAGAACGAACGCCTATGGTGACGTGTAATTACAGCTGAAGCAATGATTTATACAACATCACGAATTAAATCATTTCGATTCACCACATCAGACACATAACGCAGTGCAATACTCTGCTATACTCGCGTGCCGCAAACTTCAATTTCGAAACATCAAATTGGAAATAATTTAAGAGAAGTTAAGTCGTATTATTTTCGGTGACTTGGTATACGATTAAGACTAAAAAATGGACATTTAAAATGCAATTCTTGTGTTGGTTTATATTTATTTTACATGGTAGGAGAAACACAATTAAGACTTAACGATTGGATCTTTGAAACGCAATTCTTGCGTTAATAAGTGTACATACATGGTGAACAACGGAATTTATAAACATACGCTCTAATTCCTTATCTGTGGCATCTTTCAAAGTTATATGACGTTTTAACTAATCCTGGAAGCCTGGTTTCCTGGATTTTATGAATAAAGTAAACATCTTTGGTTTGTGGAAACCACCACGCTTTCAAACGTTCCACCAGAACAACAGATTCTTTCAATGCAAAGTAGTTGACACGTATTTCTCGTCACTTTTCACTAGAAATCAGCAGCGCAATCACGTTTGATGTCCTGTAGCTGAAAGTGTGGAGACATCGCTACAAGAGGACAACATGTCCCAACGATGATGATTTCCACATGCACGCGCCACTAGAACGACCAGGTTTCATGTTGGGAAAATAATTAATTTAGGAAATAGCAACCACGCTTAACACCCATACAAAGTGTTGGGTGTTATTTAAATGTCAAATGCATGCTTGTATGCCATGGTGGTAATCAATATGAATATCCATGGAGCATTACAAGAACAATCCATCACATTTCTGTATCCAAACATGCAACAACCGAATCCACGAAGAACTCGCATTGCAGGTTCAACCCACTATCAACCGTTCACATAAAACATATTAAATCTTAATCCAGATCAAGCCTATACGGGATACTTTAATAACAGAATGTTTGGATTGTGGATTCAAATTCCTGGTTTGCCAATCCGCCGGTTAATACCCATCGCATCGGGATTACCGTAGGTTCAACTCAAGTTTATCAGAATCCGGGATATTTTAATATCAGAATGTTAGGATTGTGGATTGCAATTCCGTCCGATCCGCCGTTCCGCAGGTTAAAAGCTCAGTACACCTGGAAAAGCGGCAGACTCATATGCTCAACTAAACCAGGATTAAAGCTTCTCCCATGGCCAGAATAATAGATTAAAGACTTCCTTCACTGATTAATCCCACGACCCATGGCCATAAGCTGATACGGATCTGTAAACTTTGACACGTTTTCCGGTCTTCGCTGAATTCATCTACCAACAAATTGAGTTTAAAAATAATCCGCCGAACAACAGAAATCATCATAATTCGTGTCAAAAGTTTATTTTTACGACAATTCGTCAGTGAACACTTGTTACTACGATAGCACAAATAACGACCACGGCTTGTGGGGAATTTGGGTGGAAAGTATTTTTGGTGAAAACATGAGGAATAAAAGAGTTGCGGAAACAACACTTACGTGGAGCGGATTATGATGGTAAAATCTTCTTTGGTTGGTTATAAATAAATCCTTGGGTGAAATGCGGTGCACGAATTCAAGACTGTATCTTGTATAAACCCAGTCGACTGATGGGTTCTACCAAATTAAAGGAACGTGTCTATCATATACTACACAGCACTGCAATAGCTCCGGTAACCCGACGGTGGGCGCGAGGTGATCTGACGATTAACCATGTGTTAACCCCCTTGCTTTTCCCATTCACGGGGATAAACATAAATATCCCATTCTCTGTGGCAAAAGTAAAATAGAACCAAGCATCAGATTGTTAGCATTCTCAATACATGTGTTATAATCACAACAGCTGTAAGTAATAACGATATCGTTATAAAACTGTTTCTTAATCGGGTTACTGGTTAATTAAGTTGTCTAATTATGTGACTTCGAGCTGTAATGATACATACCGGTAACACTTATTATTGAACATCTCCTATCGTTGGATACACGAAGCCATTTTCAGCAGTTCATCGACGAGTGGTTATTAGATTGCACTGCATACCGGCTATTACGAGTCAAATATTATCATTCCAAGTCACTATTATATCCTATTGATATCGGAAGTTGTAATAAACCATGGATTGGGTCGTTGTAATTGGGACCGCAGGAAGTGGGAAAAGGTGCAGTGGATCCGCCATCTTATGGGGGTAGCCCGTTACACTGGTTTGTGGTATGTTAAATTACATCTCGGTTCATTACATTAATTATGAAAGGTCGTGTGGCCGAATGGTTAAAGCGAACGATTAATGGTAGTATATACGTATATACGTTATAGCTCCATATATTAAAAATAAGTTTTAGAGACAAGAACAGCAAGGTTTCGAAACTTAGCCTGTTAAAAAACAACATAAATTCGCATCTAACACTTAATTTCCAAGCTGCCCAGCAATTTAAAAATATCGCTAATTTCGTGGTAATGTGTCCTATGCAGTTTGCAGCTCTTACACGAGTTTTGCTTATTGTCATGTGATCGCCGTTAAATTATCAGAATCTAGACTTTTTAGTCCGAATTGATATCTTTCACCAAACTCTTATGCAACGCCATTCATGTGTATTGGAAGAATGAACATTCTTGAAACGCGGCGTCCGTGATTTATTATCTTCTAAAAGTGGGAAACGTTATCGCTTCGCAATTGCCTAGGCGACACGGTTCAATTTATAATCACGGCTTTTGAAAACGGCATTTGACTTACACGTGCCAACAATTTGTCTCTTCTAAAAAGTTAAATTTAGAACGAATCGTTTGAGAAATTGAGTGGAATCTTATTCGATTCATAAATTTATTTAAAATGTTGCCAAAAAAATTACAAAATATTCAACAAGTTCAAATTGAATGCTTGGTGTAACAGCAGTATCATCAATTTAGTTTTGTCTGTAACTCATGTGGAACACAATGACGCGATATAAAGATTACGAGAATAAAACTTTCAAGGAATTTAATGTGGCGTAATAGTGGTCAGTCCTTCCCGAAGTATTTATAGTCAGTTACTGGCGAAAAACTAAACGAGTTTGGTATTATACAATATGTGTACATTATATAGATTTTTACATGCATACCTAAAGCGTAACCCGCCTAAGTGACCAGTCATATCGGTTGTATCTTTGGGTGCAAAGCTCTTTAGCAATCGTCAGATTACCTCGCGCCCATCGTCGGGTTACCAGAGCTATTGCAGTGTGTTGTGCATGATTAAGACTTTTTTTTAGTTTTTGTAGTATTACGACTAGGTTAAGGTTGATTTACTTGATTGCTTTAATAGCTTAAATAAAACCTTTACCGCACACAACACACTGCAATAGCTCTAATAACCCAAACTCGAGCACGATGTGATCTGACGATTAATCACATTACAACAAGTATCATTGTCCAGCGAGATTACACCTGGGTGTCCTATTGCTACTGTATCTGATGTATCAACCTTTGTTTTATGTTTTGACCTCATTTGGCCGGTATGCATCTGCGTATGTTGATAAACAATCCCCCATAAGTAGCCGAGTCTTTCAACTTGGCCAATCTACTTAGATTTGAACGTTTTAAGAACGAATGTACACAAAACATTATAGCTATGCCGGGCAATTAGATCTTTAAGATCACAATCACAACGCACTTACAGTGGAAGCTTATATTAGGTCCATCCATCAGCGCGTATTGTAACATTGAGTCGGTGTGAGGCAAAATATATAGAAAGTTGCAGAAGCTGCAAAAATCGTGAGAGAATTTTAAAGTGTTGCTGTTTATAGAAGTCCAAACAACGTAGCTCCTGTGTGTGGTAAATATACTAATTATAAATCAACCTTGTCTGTGGACACATATTGTTCACAACTATAAACATGCGGTTCATACTGAATATTTATTTTGAGGATTTATTGTATGTTTAGCTGATAATATTTTAGTTTAGTATTTTAAATTTCAATTTTTTAGTTTTGTATTTTTAATTTCAAATTTTTAGTTTTGTATTTTAAATTTCAATTTTTTAGTTTTGTACTTTTAAATTTCAATTTTTTAGTTTTGTATTTTTAAATTTCAATTTTTAAGTTTTGTATTTTTAAATTTCAATAATTTGTTTTGACAAAAACAATCCAGTTAACTTGCAAGGTGCGTGATATGCCAACAACCGTAACAACCAGTTTGAAATTACCTCGTATCACACATTTGCACCGATCTTTGCACAAAAGTATGTCGGGTTGCATCGAATGCTCGGGGCTGGTCGAGCTGCTCGGATTAAATCGACCTCGATAAGATCACACATCGTCGCTTGGTGCCAACTTGCATACTTTAAGAGGAGATGTATGTGCACTGTAGTCATAATATGAACTATTTAGACTATTATGGTGATATTCATGTTTTATCCTTATGTATGGGAAAACCAAGAGGGTTAACACACGGGCAATCGTCAGATCACCTCGCGCCCATCGTCGGGTTACCGGAGCTATTGCAGTGTGTTGTAGATGATAGACACGTTCCTTCAATTTGGTAGAAACCATTAATCCACTGGGTTCAGGCAATGTCCGTTAAGTGCCTTGCACAAAAACACAACCGACTAGCCAGCCGTTGGCTTCAAACCCACCACCCTTAGCACACCATAGAATCACTGACCAACCGAGCAAACCACTCGGACAACAACCCAATGCATTCATAAGGTGATTATTACATTAGAAGTCGTTGAGATACTTTTTCGGGTAAACTTCTCGATATTTAGATGACGTCGTGTTTAAAATTAACCCAAGTATTCGTTATACCCTGTAATGCTCTTGTGGTGCCTATCACCAGCGGATGGAAAAGCTGCCAAGATAAACAAGACCAAGCCTCTTGACTTTTCACCTTAAATATACAACATTTTGCAATATTTAAATTAGTTGCGAATTTTCCTCTAAAATATACAACATTTTGCAATATTTGAATTATATGCGAATTTTTACCCCTAAATATACAATATTTTGCCGTATGTAAATTAGGTGCAATTTTTTTACCATTAAATATACAATATTTTGCAATATTTAAATTAGATTTGAAATTTTACCCTTAAATATGCAATATTTTGCAATATTTAAATTAGATGCACCGATAGAAACGCCCCAAACACATTGCCAGTGGTAACTGGTCGTTTATTTTGAGAAAAAAAGTTCAAATTTTCGCAAAAGGTCATTCGTCGTTTATGATAATGGGAAGATATGACGACCTTTCATGCCGCTCAAAGAGTAAACACGAATTGAACAATTATAAAAACAAAACAATTCCAGTTTCTTCACTTTTTATAAACTTTTAAATATCAAACTAAGATGATATTTCGTGTTATGCATATCGGGCGCATTGCAACTGTTTTGCTGAGACCGTTTTTTGCATAATTTTTGGTATATGTATCGGTCGCGTTAACCATTCGGCCACACAACCGTATTGTAAGCAACTATTTTTTTTACTGTCACAAGTTTCAAACCCAAGATGGGTACGTCACTTTTGCCGTTTTTATATATATAAGTAGGTATATGTATCGGTCGCGTTAACCGTTCGGCCAGCACACAACCGTACTGTAAGCAACTATTGAGAAACCCGTCGGGCGAGGAGGGCAGATATCACCGCCACGTTATCAGCATAGCCCCAGGCACACAATCTCACATAACAACATCAAACCGCCAGATTCGACTTCTGATAATTTCCTTCTTCACAACTTTAACAAGAAGTAAAGTTTCTTGCAAACCATAAAGCGCTATATTACATTAGCGTGTTTATAACATTGCTAAACAGAATGTCAAAGGAGAAATTTATGCCATAAATATAAGGCTTTTGGGGGACGGCGTATATGTGGCTGCGACACATATATTGCATATAAATACATTGAATTTGAAATTGTTTTTAATTATTTTCACATTCCGAGACCTTTTGCAAAACTTCTTAATGAACTTGCGTCTGATATCTTGGTTCGATAGCGATGTCCAAGAAACGCAAAATTCGTGTGAAATCAAATTTCCGAGTTCTGTTTGTTGTGTTCGTATGTTTGCGTGGTTACCGCTTACGTCGATGGGATATTTGGAATTGACGCAAACGACGTATTAACGTGTTAGTTGCGTACTAACTAAGCTGATTAATTACCAATATGATATCATAACGTAAGCAAAACTAACTTCCAAATACATCATGCAGCTATTATACGTGCTTAAAGACACGTTTCCAAGCGTGCAGTCACAACTATACACTTCCGGACGCTCAGGTCAAAAGAGCATGATTTGGTGAATCCTTTAAGCGTATTTGGAGACTAATTAGCGTCAGAATTGACATTATGACAGGCACAATAGCATATTGCTCACACGGCCATATATGTACGTGGGAACGCTTGGACGCTTCGGTCTGTTGGTGGATTTGGAAGGTTGGACGGTTGATTGATGGTGTTGGTTGCGATCCATGCTGGTTGTGTGTTGTCCTGGGGTTGGGTGGAGCCTAAAATAGAATCATCAGCTGTCAATCATCGAATGCAGCCACCGGATTCGTCGTTTAACAATCCTGCTTAGCAGACTAGTGAAAACGATGAATGCCAACCTTAATTAATTAGCGCCGTCTGTAAGCACTGGACACTAGCCCACTAATTTGACATTTCAGCCTTCGATAAAGCGAATTCGCCTAGACTAAAGGTTTCACGGTTCGTGCATTTTCTCTTAATTCCTCAAAGATTTATTATTTCCACTTTTGGTAAAATATTGATTTGTATTATTAGCTTTGTCATTGAGTAACTACTTGGGCAATTTCCTTTAGCATCCCGTCCCCATATCCGACTCAAAATGCGCATTTCCTTAAAAACCCCAGTTTTGGTCACGTATTTTATAATAAAAACATGACCATTGAGTAATACGTGTACAAAGATAACGACGAATGATCAGCTATTTTCATCGATTCCTGCTCGAATACAAGAATGATATTCAACGATGACGTAATTATGCTGACCGCTACCGAGCGAAGTCTTTTCACCGATTGCCTTTTTTCCTTTTTCCGGCGAGTTTTTTGGTTGGTCGCCCAGGAACCGGGTTTATAAGAGAGTTCCTCCGGCAAATTGGTCGCATTCGCAGGGAGATTGGTTCATTTATCTACGAGGAAAAATCCTTCGACGCCTCAAAAGATAGTTGAACGAAATCCACAGTTGGTTTTCCTACTTTACCAAGGAGTTTAACCTAATAGTATTTGTTGCAGAATGTAAAATATTGCGATATTCATAACTTGGACATTAAATGTATCAGTTAATTTTTCAGAGAATACGATATTAGATAACCGTCACTCAGACGTTGAATATATTAAGGTTGAAATTATATTTCGTTTTGAAACGAAGATTTGAACAATCGCTCCACGCTGGCACAAGGACTTGAAGATGAATTTTTCAAACTTGTTGCTCGCGGCAATCTGTCTAGCAATACAGCGCCCATCTGGTGAGTTGATGTGACAAATACGTGCTCGACATATCAGTACATTAGCACTATGCATTGGATACGTGGTGAATGTATATTGCACCTCACGCTGGTACCGATTTAAACAAAATTTTGGACCAAATTTCAGGTGTAGTTAAGGGTATTTTGAAGTTCCATATAAACGGTTAATTCGACTAAATAGTTCTTATAATCGCTCGAAAATCTTTTGCGGTTTATGATTTTATTGCACAGTCTGTCAACATTGTTTATCAGCTGTTTATATTAACCATGTCGTTCTATGAACATAGTAAGCAAAGCGTTTAGCAGAATCCGGTAATACGGGGTGATCCTATATCTTCTACCCAGCCCGACTTGTTTTACGGCATAAACGTAACCAAGTAAACCACAAAAACGATTTTTTTATTTATATTGCTCGCAAAATCGTAGTTTCTATTTCGAATATAAAATTATCTTAAAGAGAAATTTTCACGAAGCACAGTTCCCATATTATTGGAACAAATTACGACGATTGAGTAACTAGTGATCTCCAATTAACCATCAAATTACACCTGGTTCTTTGTGGTAAAACACGTCATATGTGAGAATGAATGGTTTGTTCAGTCCCCGGGCTTCTCCACTTGAAGTACATCCTTAACACGTTTGTCTTGTGGCTGAAACCACCTCGATCAACCCGCGCAAGCTGGATTTAATTAGAGAGCTAGGTTAACTCGGTAGTGGTTGGTTAAGATCTTCGAAAAGTTTATGAATCAAATAAACCGCTGTAACTTTATTTCACTAATCCACCGACTTAGCTGACGTAGGTTGTTGCCCATTGTCTATCGCGCTCAGCGCTGCCACATAGATAGTCGTTATGAGGTCATAACCGCAGTTTTAACTATAGCGCTACATTCGGATCGCGATAGAACTGGTTAGCAAATTGTCAAGAGGGTTAATTATAGCGGTGCAAGCGGAAGGCAGGTGGTATATACCAGCTGTATATGGTTTAACCTGGTGTTTAATCATGGCGACCCGGTGTGATGTGTCGTTATTACCGCATACCACACTTGACACATAATTTCATATCTCCATACTATGTTTAATATCGCCGGACTATGTCCAATAACGCCACACTATGTCTTATAACGCTACACTATGTTTAATTTCGCCATACTATGTTTAATATCGCCGGACTATGTCCAATAACGCTACACTATGTCTTATAACGCTATATTAAATTTAATAACGTCGGAGTATCGTTAATATCGCATTAATTTGTAATTTATTGCCTTACATTCTGCAGTTGACTGTGCTGCATATTCTACGAGGACTGAATTCCTGAAGAAATTAAGAGAACGACGCTCGACGCCGGAACAATTGGTTGAGGCGAACGAAGATCTGAACGCAATTGTGATGACGCCGAACCGACAAGGGCTGACGTCATCATTGCAAGATATCTTCGCCCAGTTCCGGAAAGCGGGTTCATCGTACACGGGGCCAGTGGTGCAAACGACCGGGGAGGTCCGGACAACTTCCGCAAGTAATGAGACGGAAGCGACGGGAAATCCGGCGGAAATCCAGGAACCCACCATTCCCGACAGGTAGCTTTAATATTCCATTAAAATGAATTTGAAACGGAAGTTTTAATGACATCACTTCCGGTATTGAAATGACTGAGATTAAACGACTCAATAGATTTAAATTACGTCAGCATTACGTAACAGTAGTGGTTTGTTCCAAAACGTGTTTTGTCTATAACCGCTATCCCGGCCTTTATGCGCTTAAATGGCGTGGTTTGTTCGATTGCACCGAAAACTGGTTTTATCGGCCTCGGGTAAATTTAGATTCATCTTGAGATAATGTGATTCATGTATTGTATTTTGCTGTAAGGGTTTTTATATCACTGTGCGCGAATCTAATTTTAAACGCATAAGTGGAGGGTGACTTCCGAATCATAATATTATGTAGCGAAGTACAATGTGGAAACCATTATACTCGTATCATAGTTTTAAACAATAAAAAAGTTTAAAAAAAGAAAAAAAATTACAACTTTAAAAAAAGGAAAAAATTACAACTTTAAAAAAGAAAAAAAATTAAAACTTTAAAAAAAGAAAAAGATTACAACTTTAAAAAAGGAAAAAAATTAAAACTTTAAAAAAGGAAAAAAATAAAACTTGAAAACATCTTTCCAGCGCTTCGATCGAAGCTGGCTTCGAAAGTGAGGAAAGCCATCATGACGTCACGATTTCTGCCTCCGTGAGCGAGACGCCCCCTGGTGTCGACCCCACTGACGAGGAGGAGATTGCTCGAAAGCGCCACTATGCGGCGAAAGACGGATTCGCGAAAATCTGGGATATCAATCAACGTAAATCTCATTTTTTGGATTCTTGCTTTTATTAAAACTGTAGACGCGTCGATACGTATTCCAATCATGGTTAAATACTTAAATCGCTTGTAAGCTTTCACTTTTGAGCAATTAGCCATCAGCTTACCTTGCGATTTTGCTTTGAGGCGTGTAGCTTACGTTGAAATCGCTACTTCATGGACTTAGTAGCGAATACTATGCTCCTTATAGTTATCTTAACTCGTTCCCTTTGTGCAGGCGTTGGACTTAAAAGACAAGAAGGAGACATGCTTATAGACTTGGTGAGTTCAGATTCAGCCCAACAATTTTACCAAATAATTCCTTTAAACAAATATCTAAAACTTGTTTCAAACAATGCCAAATTTACTGTATTATTGTACCACACACACAAAATAAAAACAAGTTTAAATCTCAAATCACGAGCCATAAAAATATCATTATATTCTCACGCATTTATGGTTCATTATTGCTCTCAATTTCCCAAACAAATAATCCTATAATTGAAGTTTGCAATAGTTAATAACATTCAATTAACCGTTCCAGTAAACAGGTTGTTAATTGTTAAAACGTGATCAAGATTTCCTTCTTATAAGCTTTCTTGAAAAAGGAAATTGTCGAAATTATTTACTTTCGAATATTAATAATTCTCAAACCTTAATAAGCTTGACTAATGATGCAATTAGAAACATCCTGCAAAGCTATTTATAAATAACTCTTGGCAGCAAAATGCCATTTTAATGCAAACACTTGCTGCAATCTAACCCTTTGCATTCTTAGAGTCGCAATTCGGCTGGTGGAAGTGATAAGTGGCCCAAAACGAGGTCAGGCCCGAACCGTGGTCAAGTCCGCATACCTTACAAGGTCTCCAATAGATACAGTAAGAAGATGTTTTTTTGTATATTTTCTGTTGATTGGCATAATAAAACACATTTCCTGGAAAGTCGGTTGAAAACATACAAAATAATAAATATGTCAATATAAAAAAAACTAATAGATATTAAGAATTACTTGCATTTTCTGGCAATTGTACAAAGTAGGATATTTTACATTTTTTTAGTGTTACGCCAAATTAAATTATTCGAATGTCTATGATTGCTGACAATTTTGACTTGATTTGTGTGTTTAGATCGGACGCAACTGGCAGTTATACGCTCAGCTATGGCAACATTCGCGCGACACACCTGTATTCGATTTGTCCCTCGAAGAGCAGAGGTCGCTTATATCTTTATCAGCAACGGCAAAGGGTGAGAATGATGACAAGATAACCTGTGACCTCTTGTAATAACAACACCACAATCATCTTGTTCGCTGCTACATTGTAATAACACTCAAAGAATTCTTCACGCTTTGAAAACAACAACAGTGTTTGATTTAGATCAGGGCTTTCCAAACTTTTACGCTTGTGACCACTTTCAATTTATTAAAATTTGCGATCATTTTCCACGTTTAAATTCCTAAACAGATCAAAATATACATAAAACTACCACATTTATAGTAATTTGTGTAAAATTGATGTAAAAATTCATTGCGCTACCCCTGTTTGGGAAGTCCTGATTTAGATGAATCCAATCAAATTGTACGGTCGTGTGGCTGAATGGTTAACGTGACCGATACATATACCGACTTACATCTAAAAAAACAAACAGTCTTAGTGACGACTTGGGTTCGAAACTTAGGCCGGTAAAAACAGATGAATCTAATTATGGTTGATCTGAGTTTTCAACATAATATCTTTAACAACAACCATCATTCAGATGCTGGGCCTATGTGGGGAAGACTGGTTACTCGTCCCAGACAGTTTCACTCGGTATTCCCGGTTGTGTGGCGAAAGGAATTGTGCTCCACGAGTTCATGCATGTGGTCGGCTTCCAGCATGAACATTCTAGGAACGATAGGGATCGATATGTGCAAATCGTCCGACAAAATATTCAAGGAGGTGTGTGACTTGTGTTGTCTTCTAATATTGTAACACCTGTCCGACCGGTTAGTCTGGAGGTTAAGTTTGACGCCTTTCGACCGAAAGGTGCAAGTTCGAAACTGGTCACCAGCTAGTCGGTTGTGTCCTTGGGCAAGGCAGTTAACGGACATTGCCTGAACCCAGCGGATTAATGGGTTCTACCAAATTGAAGGAACGTGTCTATCATATACAACACACTGCAATAGCTCCGGTAACCCGACGGTGGGCGCGAGGTGATCTTAAGATTGCCCGAGTGTTAATCCCCTTGGTTTTCCCATTCACGGGAATAAACATGAATATCCTATCCTCCTATCCACACCAGTTATACATTTCTCCTGCAGACATGACCATGAATTTCGACCGTTACAACGACACAGTGAATTACGTTGTTTACGATTACAACAGCGTGATGCACTACAGTAAAACTGCCTTCTCCAAGCAAATATACCTTCCGTCAATACAGGTAATGTTAGAAAATATATTAGCGTTAATCTGTTTTGACCTATATATTAGTTTATTCATTGTGCTTTAAATTGCTTTAACACAAATATTAAGGATAATCTGTTTTGACTTATATATTATTTGAAACTATTTGTGCACAGGTATTAGTTTTAAATTGCTTAAACATATATATTGGGGTTAATCTGTTTTGACAGAACTATTAACCTTAAACTTGTCGACTGAAAAATAAATTTTAAACTATTTGGAAAATATAAGTGATTAAATGGTATCCTAGAATGAAACATAGGTTATCCTTATTATTCCTGGGTCAAGTGATTTAACCTTAATAAACAAAGATCTGTTTGACATATATGGTTTTGTGCAGGTCATACCAAAGAGAAAGCCGGAACCGATTATCGGGCAACGTGAACGTTTAAGTCCGTACGACATCGAAGAAGTGAAATATCTTTACTCGTGTGGTAAGTATCCCCATCAACATGCCCGTATATTGTCCAACACGATACTCTAAGTATCACCATTCATTTAATCAACCTTTCCGTATATTGTCCAACACGATACTCTAAGTAACCCCAATTCATTTCATCAACCTGCCGGTCTTCTTTTCTTTTTGTCTTTTTTTCATCGAGCCAAGTTTGGAACCCATGATGGACTTGTTTCTGGGACCTTTTTTTGTGTATAAGAGTCGGTTTGTATCGGTCGCGTTAACCATTTTGCCACGTCTTCTATTACAAGGCACTCAGCCGCTGTAGTCTAGTAGCAACATATGACACACCCACGAATTAGTATTGAGATCACCTGCGTTTACGCCAATTAGGAGGAAGTGGCATCGACCTTAATGTTCGGTTTGACCCTGATTACCCTGCAATTAGCGAGCAGTGCGATTGATATTACTTTCGTAAATATTTTGTTCGCTTCCCTGGGAAAGTATCTAGTGGATTAACAAGAAATCCAGTGTTTAGAACCATCTTTAACTTACCAGGAAACGCCGAAACACAAGGTTCATGTCACCGAATTGACGTGTTTAGAACCATGATTCACTAACATGTACGTTCTTGGGTACAATACCGGTCTGCTTATATTGCAGCTTAACCGGTAATCCTATATACATCAACAAACAACTAAGATTATGGTGTCTACGTAACGTAAATCGGGAGAAAACCACAAATACCTGATGAGCTTTCTAAACCGCCCGGAATATATTTATTCTATGGAATATTTTCTAAATTAAGTCAGGTATCTTAATTCCAACGCTGAAATATCTTAATTCCAAC
>CH001994.1:143995-162210 GCA_000149265.1 Ciona savignyi
AGTTTAGTTTTTGTTTCCACGATGAAAAGACGAAGCAGGACTATTGATAAAAAGGGTTGGAAAACGGGAAAAAAACAGCAAAACGACAGTAGTTAAAACACATCTAAATATAAATAAATTATTAAATCCAATTCATGGAATTCTCTAACTTAAGTTCCATCCACAGGAGCGGGTACCTACCAAAGGTGTGGCCGAGACTTTGTGAATCGACAAACTGGTTCCTTCAGCAGCCCGAATTACCCGAGCGCTTATCCCGTCGAAGCTCACTGCACTTGGAACATAACTGTGCGGCCCGGTCGCTTCGTGAATGTTACATTTAAAGGCATCGACATAAGTGGTATGTTGTTGGAATGTTGGTGTATTAGAATTTCGAGTAAATAAGGTTTATGTCACAGATTTTCCGTTAGGCCTGAATGTCGGTATTCTTATACATGTTAGCAAAAACTGAAACAGTATAACCTTTTTAACATTTACATTTTAGTAAATAATATAATTTTTCACTCTCGAATATAATGCAATTACAATCCATGCCAAAATCCATTATTTGGTGTTGAAATGTTGGATTATAATTAACGTAAACTTTATATCACAGATTCTCCGTTATGCCAGAATGATGGTATTCTCATTCACGACGGTATTAACGCCGCTGCTACCAAGTTGAGAACCATTTGTGGAACGCAGCCCGGCGATGTTGCTGTAAGTTATATTTGCTGTTTGAAGCATGTACACATTATAACCCAGCGGATACACAACACTTAGCTCCGGTAACCGGGCGACCATGGCAGCGAGGTGATCTGACGATTGCCCGTGTGTTAACCCCCTTGGTTTTCCCATTCACGGGGATAAACATGAATATCCTATCCTATACATATACCAACTCTTATAAAACATAAACGGTCCTGGTGACGAGCCCATCATGGGTTCGAAACTTGGATCGGTAAAAAAGAAAAAAAATAACACGTTGTATAATTCGTTGCTTTATACCCAGGTTGTGAGCACTGGAAACAACTTGTTCATTATTTTCTCATCTGACGCGACTCGAGACTCAAATCGTGGATTCAGAGCGGTTTTCCGTGAAAGTAAGACCCGGTTCATTTGTTGCAGCGTGAAATATCAACCGCATCTTCCCCAGCACGAGTATCTGGTCGGACGGCTCAACCGCTTGTCATGCCAACCCTACCACCCATCACACACAGTCTTGCACGGTACCAGTGTAACTTCGACCAAGGGATATGTGGAATGTCTCAGGATACCCTCGACCAACTAGATTGGCTGCGAACCAGCGGACCAACCCCGAGCCGAAACACCGGACCGTTCTTTGACCACACAAGCGGGCAAGGTTAGAAATTCATAAAGTTCAAATTGTTTAACGACATCATATACAGCGATGTATAATTGCCAGGTTTGGTCGATTGTACTTATCTCATCGCTTTCATCAGGTTACTACATGTTCGTTGAGTCTTCGCTTCCAGCTGAAGCCGGCGACAACGCGATTCTGCGGACGCCGTGGCTCAATGGGAACGACTTCTGCGTTACTTTCAGCTACCATATGTACGGGGCATATATGGGCAGTCTCCGGTTGTATGCACTTGAAAAAAGGTTAGTTGAACGTTGTGTTGAAGTTGTGGTCGCTATGATAGTCGCCGATACTTGTGTAAGTCAATTAAAATCGTCTGTATTGTAAAACGATCAACTCACAAACAGGACCACCGATGGGTTTGGACATGAAGTGTTACTCTGGGAAAAACATGGCGACCAAGGGCGGAATTGGCTCACGAATGAAATTACCTACAACGCCGGCAATAATGTCCAGGTATTATATGCTCATTTTATGGCGACATTATTTTTTGCTTTCCGGTTAATATTAATAAGCGGTTATTATTAGTAAATTATGCTGTGCATTACTGTATACATTATGTAAATATTGTTGTTATTTGTTAAATTCTGATGTTAGCATAAATAAACAAATAAACTTGTGAAATCTATGAAATACTGAGTTTATTTCGGACAAATAAATTTACAATAAACCATTTCATTTCAGTCGGTTCACTTTTACTGGGAAGTATTCGTTTTCTACTATCAATCGGACATCGGGTTGGATGACATTGATATTTCGCCGGGATTGTGTCGCTCGGCCCTGGTGTCGTCCACCACAGCCCCGAGGTTGGTCGTGTGGACCACTGATAGGAAACCAACCACACCAACCACTGCACCATCTACAACCACCACCACAACCACACAAACAACCACTACCACCCAAGCGTCGACGACGACACGAAGCACGACGCCAACTGCAGCGCCTGTCACTTATTCAAGTATGTAGTTGTTGTGTGACCGTTATCGGGAAAACTAAGAGGAAACTGCAAACTAAAATTAAGATTATTAGAGTTTTAAACATGGGGTTGGAGTTAGGGTTAGTTCTGGGGTTGAGATTAGTGTTTAGGACTGAGTTTAAATTAGTTTTCACAGTTTTAGTGAGCAGTTTCCCTACTTCCCTCTTTCCCTCATTTTAGTGTTGCCCACCATTATCTACCAAAACAAAATAAAGCGAGAATTAACACACATAATCAACATTGCCTTTGGGCAAAGCACTTAGCGGACATTGCCTAAAATCAGTGAAATGATGGGTTCTACCAAATTATAGGAATGTCTGAATCATTTACAACACAACACAATAGCTCCGATGGTGGGCGCGAGGTGATTTGACGATTGCCCGTGTAAATACGCAACTGTCGTTTTCCCATTTCCAGTGATATTTATAAATATCCTAATACATCCTAAAATACAAATAGAATTCAAATAATAGACCACCATAAAAATATGATAATATTACACTTTTAAGTAGGGTCTCGATATCCTGTAGTCAGCAGCTCTCAACGATATGTGTATATAAAAGGCTTGTATAATAAAAAGCAGCATAAAATCACAACTTATATTTTTGACAGGCATCAATTGTACCTTTGATAACGATTTGTGTGGTTGGACGCAATCCAGGTCGGATACATTTGACTGGGCGCAACGACAAGGTGCCACACCAAGCCATTCAACTGGTCCACAAACCGACCATACTTCCCAGAACGGTGAGCAATTTGAGCAACTCGTGGTGGAATTTACAAGATTTGCGAGAATTTGCTGAATGCCAGAAACGTTTCTTAAGTGGTGCTCATTTAATGAATTCAGAAGTTCGTCGAAAACATATTTTTATTAAAAAGTCGCCCGGTTGCTTTGCACGACCCGGAACAATTACTGAGCAAGATAACTAGACGTGGTTATTACTTGAAAGTCGTTTCAAGTTATCCTTTCTCATACTGCGATATATTTATAGTTTAAACCGGCTTGCAGCTAACGGGTTCAATTTACAGGTATGTACATGTTTATTGAGGCATCCAGTCCACGAAAGCTTGGTGATAAAGCGGCGCTGGTTTCTCCACTACTGACCCCGCGGACACACTGTCTTCACATGTTCTACCATATGTACGGTCGACAGATCGGTTCGTTAACTGTAAGTAATACTGGGAAATGTCTATTGGGATTAAGTGGTTTTAACCATAAGGTTTTGTTGGGTGTTTGCACTACGAAAACCGACCATAAATAAACTAAGCTAAACACATTCAACTAAAGTGAATTAGTCAAAATGTCAAACTAATATTGTGCACACGATTATTTTTGGTCTGCAAACTTTGTTAATTTTTGAATAATTCTAATTTGTTTAATTTTAATTTTTTTTAAATTTTTGCTAACTTTGTTTAAATTTTTTTTAAATTTATTTTTTTAATTCCGTGTGTTGTGATGTAAATGTTCAATGTTTCAAGGTCGCTCAAATGGTCGGGGGAGTTCGAACCAACTTAATTGAACTGGTTGGGGAGAAGGGGGATATTTGGAACTCATTGACTGTTGAAATCAACTCAGGGACCGTGAGGAAATCAAGAATCCGAAACGACAGAGAGGAAAGAGTAAGATTGAAATTACACTTCGAATAATTTTAATATTATTTTCAAAAAGTTTAAAATTTTCTTTCACATATTTTTAAATATAATTTTCAAAAAGTTTTAAATTATTTTTTAACGATTTTCAAATATTTTCATTTCCGGGCGAATTTTAAAATTCTATTAAAGATTTTTTAAAATAAGATTAAAATTCAACTTCACATATTCCAATTTCCCTGTTTAAACCTCTGTTTCTCTCCCAGCAGCTTCTAACCAATCAGGGACGCAATTCCGGGGGAACCACCCATAACCAGGTAACGTGACTTCTGTCGCTTAGATTTGGCGGCCGCGTCCGCTATATTTATCAAATAATGTCTTTTTAACGACTGTTCGTTTTGCCAACATTCCTGTTACTGTTTAGTGATTTGATTCGTTTGCCATTTTTTAATACTGGGGCAAAAATAAATAGGCCTAAACTAAACTTAGGATACCAGTTGACCCGAAAATACCCCACCCACACACAATAAAAACCATTATTTCTACAGGAACAAGACATCGACATTTCTGCCTTCAGCATACAGCACGGTAAGCTTATTAATTATTCTCGTTTGACTTTAATTAAAATAAAATATTTACAAAATTCTCACAGTTAAGTGTTAAGAACAAACTTATATATAAAATTGCAAAACTATGTATAGGAGGTTATGTATAGGAGCCAGGATATGTATTGATCGCCTTAACTATTCGGCCACACGACCGTACACATGATAGTAAAATTAAACAGCAATATTGTGTTCATTTTTGAGGGTGAGTTAATAAGGAAGGTTCTACAGTCGTGTGGTTAACGCCGTTACATACACCGACTGTTATACAAAAACGGTCCTTTTGACGAGCCCGTCATGGGTTCGAAACTTGGCTCGGATAAAAAATAAACTCATTAAATTTCCATCAGATTCTATGGTGGTTGGCGCAAGACAGCCGCAAGGTGTCCTACAAGCGCATCCAGATCTACGAGTGCTTATCGAAGGGTCCACGGGTCGTGGATATGCAGGAGACATCGCTATCGACGATATCGCTATTACTGATGGACCATGCGGTTAGTGACGTAACAATCCTATGTTAATACGTCATATTGGTGCAATTTGAGACGTTTAGAGAAATTTTTAATTACGTTTTTTTGGGTAAATTTTTGAAAATCCTTCGATTTGATTAGGCACCTTAACACATTATAGGGGGGCGTGAATAAATTAAAAATGATTTTAAAATAATAATAATAATAAAAGCAAAACAATAAAAAAATAATAAAAAAAATATAAGAAATAAACGCAATAAAATTAAAATGTGATCCATAATTACAAATGTCTTCGTTATAAACCTTATATTATCCATTAGACACAACTCCGAGCGTGGCCACTATAGTTCTGGAGAATGATCTAAGTTGCGACTTCGACACCGATCTATGCGGGATGACCCAGCAAGATGGAAACCAGGACCATTTCGACTGGACACGGCATAGTGGACCAACTGGGAGCACAGCTACCGGGCCGTCAGCCGATCATACTACGGTGGGTTGGAGTTGTATGCGGCGATGGATTATTTAAGGCTTGTTAAGGAAGGAATAGCCATGTTTATCCCCGTGAATGGGAAAACCAAGGGTGTTAATACACACGGGCAATCGTCAGATCACCTCGCGCCCATCGTCGGGTTACCGGAGCTATTGCAGTGTGTTGTATATGATAGACACGTTCCTTTAATTTGGTAGAACCCATTAATCCGCTGGGTTCAGGCAATGTCCGTTAAATGCCTTGCCCAAGGACACAACCGATTAGCTAGCGACAATTTTTGAACTTGCAAACACTCGGGTGAAAAGCGACGCACTAAACCCACCAAAGTTCCTAACAGTGTTTAACAGTACATCGGATTCGTTGGTTAATTTGACAAACTTTGCACAGGGCAATGAGAGAGGGTATTACATGTACATCGAATCGTCGTCCCCGAGGATGGGAAACCAGATCGCTGAGCTGGTCACGCCCAAGATGGCCCCGCAGCAATATTGCGTTCATTTCTTCACTCACATGTGGGGATCGGCAACTGGTGCTTTGAGGGTGAGTTAGTAAGGAAGGCTCATGTGGTTGTCAACGTGTAAGGCTCATGTGGTTGGGTGGTCGAATGGTCGAACGGTTAACTCGACCGTTAGATATATTAATTCTTTACAAAGCCTTGGCGAGTACCTGGTCGTAGGTTTAAAAGCCATCTCGGTAAAATACCTGTAAAGTGAATGGTTGTGTGTCGTGTGGCCGGGTGGTTAAAGCGACCGATACATATACCGGCTTACATACAAAAACCTGTCCTAGTGACGAGTCCATTATGGGTTCGAAACTTGGCTCAGTAATAACTATCGACTGTTGTCAGGGACCTATATCTATACACAACATTTCGATCAAAAACGGACATTGTAACTCTCTAATATCGGGTGCAAACACTTATATATCGAGATTTCTATATCTGATCAACGTCAAGAATGTATCACGTTATTTTCGTGATGCAGTTCAGATAATCGTGATAAAATTAACATTATCCTTCAACAGTAGTAATTGATCCATATACGAAATTAGTATTACACTTGTTTATTGCCACAAACTGGCGAACCGCACTTTAACCTGATATCTTTCCCAGGTGTTTTCATCAGAAGAAATACCAGGGGCGGCAAGTAACAGTCGATTAAGGTTGCTCAACGTGGTTGGCAACCAAGGAAATGTGTGGATCCCACGGCAATTTGACTTCGTACACAACCAGCAAGCGACCTCTGTCCAATTCATCATCCAGGGAAAGATTGGACCAAGTTTCACCAGCGACATCGCATTTGATGATCTGACCATCCGCCCCGGGACTTGTCAAGCCAGCTCGTCCACTACAGCGGCGCCTACAACTGCAACAACTACAACTACAAGACCAACAACTACAACCGCAGCTACAACGACAACGACACCAACAACGACTACTACTACTACAACGCGCAGACCAACTACAAGCAGGACGACAACTACAACAAGAAGGCCAACGACGACTACTACAACTACAAGACAAACTACAACGACAACGCAACCACCAACTACGACCACAACAACAACAGTACCTACAACTACCACTACAACTACACGCGCCCCAATTAGCACGCAACCCATAGGTAAAATACATCATATTGTGATCAAACTATAACTTTTCTTTCATAGTTCAGTTCAAATTCAACTTAACTCGACCTTATCCCAGATTTCGCTTGCGATTTCGACACTCCCCGTATATGTGGCGTCGTCCAGGCTACAACCGATGATTTCAATTGGATCCGACATAAAGGAAAGACGTCCAGCGGGGGAACAGGTCCATTGAATGACCACACATATGGAACAAATGCAGGTATTATCTCAATCCGCGTATTCGGAGTTGATAAGGATAGGACGGGAGGATAGGGTTCATTTTTTTGTTCTTATATTGGAAAACCAAAGGGGTAAACACACAGGCAATCGTCAGATCACCTCGCGCCCACCGTCGGGTTACCGAAGCTATTTCAGTGTGTTGTATATGATTTACTTGTTCCTTTTAATTTGGTAGAACCCATAAATCCGCTGGGTTCAGGCAATGTCCGTAAAGTGCATTGCCCAAGGACACAACCGACAAGCTAGCGACCAGTTTTGCACCTGCAACCTTTCGATTGAAAGGTGACGCACTTAACCGCCAGACTAACCGGCAAGACAACTTGATTACCAGCTATGGATGGTCGTGTGGCCGAATGGTTTACGTCACCAATTTACGTAGTGATTAATACATAATAAACATCTTAATGACGAGAGCATTGCAGGTTCGAAACTTAACCTGGTAAAATTAAAAAATTATTAATTAACAACTGATTCTTAACAAACCAACACCCCCCAGGTTACTACATGTACGTAGAAGGTAGTAGACCCCGGGTTCGAAACCACGTTGCCATCCTATCCACCCCTCGCATCGGTGTAAGCGCTCCACAGAGGTGCGTGACCTTCTGGTATCATATGTGGGGGAATGGTATGGGGACGTTGGATGTGTCAGCCGAGTTTCAAGCCCCAAACAGGTATGTCCGTTTCTATTATTCTTAGACATAAAGACTTTTTTGAGTTTTGGCAGAGAAATAAAGTTAACCCAAATTTCTGTTCTTGTTTTATACCTTTCATAAGTATTTGTAACTAACGCAAAAAGTTTATATTAACAATCTTGGTATGGTTGCGCCCCTATAGTTCTCACAGGTACAATGCTGTATTATATCGCTGTATAAAGACCGTCAGATGTCTAAATGTTCGTATTTTTTTATCAGGCTTAGTTTCGAACCCATAATGAGCTCGTCCCCAAGACCGTTTTTTTGTATGTGATTTGGTATATGTATCGGTCGCGTTAACCATTCGGCCACACTACCGTACTCTAAATGTTGGTAATCACACAGAGCAAGTGGCCGACAAAACGGGGGACAACTTTCAACCACACGCCGGATATTCCGACGACAAGGGAACCAGGATCGAAACTGGTTGTCGTCACAAATCACCATCGACCAGGACCAGGCATACCTTGGTGGGACGGTCACTCTACATTTCAGGGCGGTGAGAGGGGACACCTTCCAAACTGACCTCGCCATCGATGATATCTGCACGTCGGAAGGACCATGTGGTACGAGGGGTTGTATGAATTTAATGTTAACTATTATCCTGACACACAATTTTGACACACGCAATCGCGTTTCAGGGCATAGTCTAGTAGCATTGAAACTAGTCTACGTTTTCATCGATTTGAATTATGAGGTTAAATTTCTGGTAATCAAGTTTAATGTCCGTGGATAAAAAACGAAAGAGACGGTTAACACGCGGTCAATTGTCAGATCACCTCGCGCCCGTTGTGTATGATTCACACGTCCCAACCAACCAGCGAAAAGCTGGTTTTGATCCTACAACCGTTAGGCTACTTGCGGACCAACCAAAGCTCTTACACACCAAGCCATCCAGCCGCAAATATTTTTTTATTCAAATTTTAACGCAATTCAATTTTTTTATTCAAATCCAGCCGCAAACTTATAAAAAATTTATTTTAACCAAATCACCTTCCATCCCAGGTTCAAGCAACCGATGCAACGCAGCAGGGCAGCTGGCGACCACCATCCGACCATCACCCACCATCTCCACGTCATCAGCATCTACGACCACCCATAATTCCCCACCACCACCCCAGGAACCACCCTCCCCACAACCACTCTTGATCCGCTGCTGCGACTATGTGTCGGCATGCCACGTATGTATACAACCCCTATATATATAGGCTTAATGCATTGGAATTGTGTTTTATTTCTAATCTTATCTTTTTGTATCTTTAAAGTTTTATTCCCTGTATCCATACAACCCATATATAGGCTTAATGCATTCAGATTTTTGTTTAATTCCTTATCTTTGTAAACCTTTGAAGTTTTGTTCCCTATATGTATACAACCCTTATAAGGCGTAATACATTCAGATTTCTGTTTTATTTCTTATCTTATCTTTGTGTCCCTTCAAAGTACAATTCCCTGTATGCATACAACCGCAACCCGTATAATCCTTTGGGTTTTAAGTCTTATCCCTGTCTTTATTTTCAGTGTGCACCTTCGAAACGAGACAACACCGTAGCCCCAATCCCTACGTAGCGCCACCGCCCGGTAGCGACAGGGCGCTGGACCTGGGGCCGCACGACCCACACGCCCCATTCAGGAACGACCTGATGTGCGGATGGAAGCAACTGGAGCGACAGGATCAGTTCAATTGGACACGTCACAGTGGTGCAACGGTCAGTCGAGCCACTGGACCGCCTGGCGACCACACAACCACACGAGGTGATTCCCCTATACAGGGAAAAATACCATTTTTTAATCCGGTGTCGGAGTTTTATAAAACTGCGAAAGAAATTAATTTTAAAAAATCCCATAACCAAGTATCATTGCTATTTAAAATGCAATAAATCTCGAAAACTGTTAAAACTCAATTTTCTACATATTTTAACTCGAAAATTTAAAGAGTATGATAAAACTTTAAATTCCACCCACTAATTACCCACTCGCCACCTTCCACCAGGTCACTACATGTACATCGAGGCATCCGCACCACGCAAGCAGAACGACAAAGCTTTCCTCCAGACTTACTTGATGTTCGCCACCAACTATTGCCTCAACGTGTACTACAACATGTATGGGGTTAGTTGACCTTGGCGATCTTATTTTTTTAATTTTCGTCATTTTTATGTGACATTTGACATGTATCTGATACATGTTTACTAGTATATATTTTAAAGGCTGCTTTATTTGTCTCGGAATATTTATCTCCATCATTTTTTTTATGTCAAATTTAAGTGTTTGATCGCACAGTCGAATAGCTTAGTAAGTTAGTGCGGTGTTTGTCATACGATCGGTGTTAGGATCGAAACCAGCCCTAGCTAGTGTATTGTGTCCCAGGGTTATAAAGTTATCAGACATTATACGAATCCAGGGAAACAATGGATTGAATAACAACAGAACGAACGTCATATTTAATGCTCTGTAATACGTTCCTTAACTGAAGCATGTGACAATAAGTTGGATATGATATTCATGTTTATCCCCGTGAATGGGAAAACCAAGGGGGTTAACACACGGGCAATTGTCAGATCACCTCGCGTCCATCGTCGGGTTACCGGAGCTATTGCAGTGTGTTGTATATGATTCACACGTTCCTTCAATTTAGTAGAAACCACTAATCCGCTGGGTTCAGGCAAGTTGGCAACCACAAATGAAACCTTGATTTCCCACCCCATGATACAAATACCACCCCACAACTAACGAATCCACATTTCACCCCAGATATTCGCCGGTCGACTCTCCGTGCGCTCCGTACAACGACTGAGCAGTGGAAGAACGACGTTGTCGTATCTGAAGAACGTGGCTGGCAACCAAGGAACTCGCTGGAAGAACATGCAAGTCCAGTACAATCCTCCCAGGAATGCAAGGGTAGGTGGTTAGGGTTATGATGGTGTGGCATGGGTGCCCGTATCTATATCACTAACATATTTTTATTACTGGGATCCGATTACTTTTTGCGGAGGTTATAATGTTTATGGAGTTGCGGAGGTTATTATGATGTGACATGCACATATCTAGATCTTAACATATATATTACTGGGGTCAGATTACTTTTGATACTCAACGAATATATCTTTCGCTAATATTAGTCCGGTCGGTTAGTCTGGCGGTTAAGTGCGTCGCCTTTCAAACGAAAGGTTGCGGGTGGATTAACCCCAGTGGTTTTCTCATTCACGTGGATAAACAGGACTATCCTATCCTATACCCACTAAGAAACTTAAAATACATATCCACTAAACAGCTTATACTAAATACGGAAATGATATTTTGATTATTGTTTCTTTTAATGAGTTAGTATGGCTGCTTACAGTGGTATTATTGTAATTTATTAATTTTATTCATATTTGCAGGAGGTGGCATTCAGAATTGAAGGTGTCGTAGGCAACGACTATAGAAGCGATATAGCGGTTGACGATATATCTATCCACCCGGGCACTTGTAGTAAGTTTGTTACAAATTTTAATACATTTATACAATATTAGTTGTTTCACATAATATTTATTCAATGTTAATTTTTTCAAAAGACATTTCTACAATGGTAATTTTTTTTTAAAAGATATCATACAATGTTATTTTTTTCAAAAGATATTTATACATGATTGGGTTGTTTCACAGGCCATGTATACCATGACTGCATTCAAATATTTAATCGAATCTTTCACAGACGCATGCGCGAGACCGAGTCATACCTTCACAAACAACTTGAACCAGCAACAAACATTTTCCACCGGGTGTGCTCATATAAGGCTTTTCTACGTGCGATGCTGCAGCCTCACGCAAGATAAAGTGGTCTACCGACGAGTCCTCAACTGCGACGCGAACATGTTCAGCGCTGTACGACTCAACTGGTTCTGCAACAACATGTAACGTGTATGACGAGATAGTAGGTGCCGTCGGCGAGTTATTCTGTTCAACTACATTCCAGCGTACTGTGTGCAAACCTAAGCAACAAATAGCGGAGATAGTGAATGCGCCTCATACCTCGTCTATAAGTAGCCCCGGTGATAATTGCACCCCCTGTGTAGCATAGTGGGTTAATTCCACACCACATTTCGCACTACAACATGTACTGTGACTTTATTTATTTCTAGTAGGAAATCTCAAACTAAAAATGCACATGTGACCATCAGTTCTTGTACTTTTCCCTGATACAAAAATGCACAGGCCTTCGGTGATATCCAAATATTACCCATAATGTGTAAGTTTGTACGCTAGTATATGAGTTCCTACATAGTTTGGCTATTTATCACCAAACATCAAATCGTATTTATATTAATTTTACCGTTTTGCTGTTCCAATGTTGTGTTTAAAATGTTTATTTAATTTCGTTTTTTTTCTTGTTCCATTTTGTCTTTCAGTCACATCGCACTTGTATTGTATTTGCTGTTTATCGTTTTCCAGCGCCTATATGTTGTTTTGACATTAAAAAATACGTTGTCTATGCCGATTCTGAAATAACCCAGAAAACCGGTTTTTAGCAAGCAGCGCCTGAAGCTATGCTAGAAAATAGACAGACCACAATTATTTGGCTGTTATCCAAACATCTAAGTTGCACAAATTATGTAAGCTAATATGCATACCGGTGTTGTGGTGAGCGAATAAAAATTCCGAACTTATAACCTCTAATCTAACCAGACTTAATAGAATTTTCCAAGAATGAAACATTGCCACTGTTGAAGGCACTGTTAATACGACATTTGACGAAGATTAAAACCGACATTTTAGACAAAGTACAATAACGTGTAACTTTCAATTTTATCGTTCATTTTATCCAGCTTACAAAAAATCTCTAAGTTTACATGTAAAATATATAAAATGCTTTACCACAGTTGGCTTGAAATAACGTTTTCTTTTCTTTGGCACGGCAAATACACAATTAGTTTAAACGGAACTAGTTTTTAATTTGTGAAATATTTGGTTCACCACCATCTAAAAGTCATCTATACGTATTAATAAGAATCTTAAAGTACCGGCTAAATGTGCTTATTTCAAATTTAAACACTACTTGTGTCGTGTTTGTTCGCTATAAGTGGCACATTATGACGTATGAAGTACCTCTCACGTGACATGAACATGGTCAAATAAGATATCGATGGGTTTTGCTACAAAATATCGAAGCAATATGTTATTTATTGTGGGCACGAGTTGACAGTTGTAAAATATATATTTAAAACACAACTAATTCAAAATTTTCATACTAGCCTACTATGTAGAGATTATAGAAAATGGATCGATTTTTTGGATGCATGTTTAAAACTCAATTTTAGTTAGTTTAGTTTATTTTTTGCTCCTTCGTTACAATAAAGAAGAATAGAACAATTATTTTAAGTTAAGAAGACAGGATAAAACGGCAAAACTACAGTAGTTAAAACACGTCAGTCAATAGACACATTACAAATAGGAAAAAATGACGTGGCCGTTAAACCTTTGCATTAAAAAAATAAATTTCCTGAGCCAAGTTTGAAATCCCTGTGTGGTCTTTACTAAGACCTGTATAATAATATGTGTATATACCGGTACTTTAACCATTCTGCCACGTAACTGTACATGCAATGTTCATGGAAATGAACCATTTCAGCATTTCAGATATAGATTTTTTACCGACCCATGATGAGCTATTCACAAGTACCGTTTTTTAAGTATAAGTCGGTATATATATATCGGTCGCGTTAACCATTCGACCACACAACCCTACTCTGAAATAGATTTTTTACCGAGCCAAGTTTCGAACCCATTATGGGCTCGTCACTATAACCGTTATTTTGTATAAGAGTCGGTAAATTTATCGGTCGCGTTAACCATTCGGCCACACGACCATACTTTGAGAAAGATTTTTTTTTATTTTTTTTTTTAAACCGAGCCAAGTTTCGAACCCATGATGGGCTCGTCGCTAGGACCGTTTTTTGTATAGAAGTCGGTATATGTATCGGTCGCGTTAACCATTTGGCCAAACGACCGTACTTTCAGAAAGATTACTTTAGAACAGCGTTTCCCAACCTTTTTTGGTCGCGGACTATTTCCTTACCAGCGAAAGTCTTTGCGGACTCAAAGTGCATCAATTTTTAATTGGCGTAAGTCAAAAGTGAAGCGTAACTGGACTATGTGCATACGAAACACTACTACAAACTTAAAATTACCTTGAGTTACAATGTCTTGTTGATAAAAACATATCACTGCTGTTTATAACGATCAAAAACAAATAAAAGTTTCTCAAATTGTTGATGTGCTTGCGGACTCATTTAAACCTTCCACGGACTCATTTGAGACCGCGGACTCGGGTTGGGAAACACTGCTTTAGAAGTATCGTGTTTAAGTTCTCTAGCACCCACTGCTGGAATATAAAAGAAATAATAATTAAGTGGAAAAACGACGACCTGACCAAGATTACGTCATAAAATACTATTGTGCGAGGTGATTTAAATATTTTTAATACATGAGACCTTAATCCATTATACAGAAATAATAATTAAGTGATAAAAACGATAACCAGTAAAAGTTTAGTTCATAAGATACTTTTGTGTCAGGTAATTTAAATATTTTTAATAACCAAGACCAAAGGTTCATCATAATTACGTATACACATGGTAAAAATGGCATTTCAAACAAAACATCGGCACGTGGCCAATAGAACAGTAAAAATGGTATTTTTGAAAGCAGTTGGGATAGGATATTCATGTTTATCCCCGTGAATGGGAAAACCAAGGGGGTTAACACATGGGAAATCGTCAGATCACCTCGCGCCCATCGTCGGGTTACCGGAGCTATTGCAGTGTGTTGTATAATTGAGACATACTTTTAATTTGGTAGAACCCATTAATCCGCTGGGTTCAGGCAATTTCCGTTAAGTGGCTTGCCCAAGGACACAACCGACTTCCTAGCTACCAGTTCAGAATCTGTTTCAGGGCAAAGGTTTTGTAACAAGCACAGCTATAAGGGCCTATGAATAACTATCAAATTATTCGCTATGCCAAAACATTGGTGGTCTTTGTAGAGGGCAAGTAATCAAACCAAAGCATTATTCGCCCGAAAATCACGCTATAGACATAAAAAATCCATACTTGTATGAAACTTAGACAGCGCGGAGCGTTCTAACACGGAATAATATAACCAGACATATAAAATTCTGATAAAAATAGGCCACTCTAGACGATACTCCGGTAATAATCAAACTCCGGTAATAATCAATAAAAGACCGTTTTTGAATAGAAGTAGGTATATGTATCGGCCGCTTTCACCATTCGGCCACACGACCATACCCAACCTTTCTCGTCGTTCGTAGGTTCTTAGCATTGTCTGACAGATTAGTCTAGTGGTTTAGTACGTCGCCTTTCAACCGAAGGGTTGCATGTTCGAACGTGCTAGCTATTCGGATGTGTCCTTGGTCAAGGCACTTAACAGATATTCACTAAACCAAGCGGATTAATGGGTTTTACCCGATTCAAAAGAATGACTCAATTATACAACATACTGCAATAGCTTCGTTAACCTACGGTGGGCGCGAGGTTATCTGACGATTGCTGGTGTGATAACTTGTACAGAACTTCCCACCTAAACCTTGTTACTGCGTGTTCTATTTAATGTAAATAGCTAGTGTTACTAATCTAAGTATTTCGCATTCAAATCGAGTGTTTCATATCAAATTTCACGTTGTAATAACCAGATAATCGAACACCACGACCTTGTGTATAGATGGTCGGATAATCCCATTGTGTGGTGGGGACTTTGTATTAAAACACAACTTGCTTCTGTAGTTGAAACTACCTCTACTTACAACGCTATAAATACAACAAGCT
The DNA here is from genome assembly GCA_000149265.1 of Ciona savignyi. Taxonomy (NCBI): domain Eukaryota; kingdom Metazoa; phylum Chordata; class Ascidiacea; order Phlebobranchia; family Cionidae; genus Ciona; species Ciona savignyi. Next base: position 159,874 of record CH001994.1, read on the forward strand.
TCCTTAACCATGGGTTTTAATATCACAGCACAGGTTGATACAGCAAGCACAACGACGTTTTATAGGAAGTCGGGTAAAAGCATTGAGATTGAAGCTTATAGTATGAAGTGCTTGGGGAAACTGGAATGCCGCACCCCCCATTTAACTACATGTGTAATTTATTAATATCCCAGTTATATGGAATACTAGTGTTGTATAATGCACATATATGGCGCACCGTGTACGCACTATATATGGACTTTAACTGTTCAACAAAGTTAAAATTAATCTTGAAATAATGAAATAGAAATAGGAAAGGAGGTCAGGTCGGAGTGCCTTCATCTGCCCCGTTGTAGTTGGTGATTCTACGCTGGCCCAGTCGCGAGTAGATCTGCTGCTTGAGGTAAATCTTTAAAATTCCTTTGATTGCTACAAACGCGATGCCTCCCTGTAGGGGTGGTAGGTGTTTAGGGGAAGTCCCACGCAACTTATTGGTGGTCGACATTTACCGTGAAGGAAAACTCTTGGGGGTTTGAAAGGCTGATTAGCTGAAAAAATGCTATCACTAGCTAGTTGGTTGGGTCCTTGGGCAAGGCACTTTACGGACATTGCCTGAACCCAGTGGATTAATGGGTTCTACCAAATTGAAGGAACGTGTCTATCATACACAACACACTGCAATAGCTCCGTTAACCCGACGGTGAGCGTGAGGTGATCTGACGATTGCCCGTGTGTTAACCCCCTTGGTTTTCCCATTAACGGGGATAAACATGAATATCATCTTTAACTCATGCATGCTGTCGTGCAACATGAACACTAGGTGTGGCCATGACCCAATCATCACACCCCCGTCCCGAGTTATCCCGGAGGAGTTTATGAACCCACTGCCAGCTGAGGATGTGGGGCAACAATTGTACCGAGCGGAGAGTTGTTCGATTCGTGCATCGGAGATATTCTGGCGTTTGAAACCCTGAGGTGTCGCCATGACCCAACCATCACGCTAAATGGACCAACAATGGCCATTATGACACATCAACCCACCAGGAAACTCCGCTGCAGATTCCCATCCACCTTCCTGAAGACGAACTTCCCCACAATGGTAGCGATGGTGGGGAATAACATGGCCCCGCAGAACACCCTCGTGAACTTTATCTCCTTCGCTGGGGCCTCGTGGGGGTGGGTGGGGCGTAAGTTGGCCCGACTTGCCCTGTGGAAACCCACATGTTTGTTGGTATGAAGTGGTTGATGGTGTATGGATGGAGTGATTTGAAACCACATGTTGTTTATTTGGTCGAACACAATTAGCAATATGTTCAACATATTTAAGGTGTTTATAATTGGACACAAGTTAATCTGACGATTCCCATGTTATGAACTCCCGCTTGATATGTCATTTAGCGGACATTTCCCAAACCCAGTGGAATAATAGGTTCTACAAAATTAAAGAAACGTGTGAATCATACACAACACATTCTAATAGCTGCGGTAACCCGACGGTGGGCGCGAGGTGATCTGAATTTTGCATTTCCCCATCAGTAGCGACCACACACTGCTTACATGGGGAACAAATAGTTGAGAAGACCAAGTTTGTGGGCATGTCGTCTCCAGAACCGCAGCAGATATTCATCCCATTGTATCAACTTTCCGAGCACCAAGCCCACGGGGATGGCTGGTAATCCAACCAGAAGGAAGAGTGGATCGGCTCGCTCCATCATGTCTAATCCCTCCTTGTGGCCCAGGACCTGTGGGGGGTTGGGGCATGGGGTTAGTGGGGGTCATGGGGCTAGTTGAGGGGCATGCGGCTAGTAGAGAACAAGCGGTTAGGTTAGGGGGGACATAGGGTTATTGGGGAGTTATAAGGGTGCATGGGGTTAGTAGGAGGCATGGGGTTATTGGGGGTACATGTCAGAGGCATGGGGTGTGGGGGTTAGTGTGCGGTGGTATTGTCACGTTTCGAGTCTTTATACCAATACTCGCGCTTGTTAAATTACTAAAACTTCTGCTTTTTGTCGAATTTTTGAAACAATAAAAAACAGTCTGTGAGAAACATCAATCAAGTTTACGCAGATGTGTGGGTGACATGGATATCTGAACCCCAATGTACCAATGTCTCACCTGCATAACAGTTATAGCACCGTACGTGACGGCAGTCCAATACACCGAACCCAGTAATACACCGGTTGCCATGAGTGGCGACGCCTTGTATATCATGCGGTCGATCATCTGGATGACGCTGCACAATTTGCCTGGAAACATGACTCGTCAATATTCAGTACATCGGTAGATTATTGATTTTGCTGTTTCAACACTGGGTTAAATATAAACTTTGCCCAATAAATCCAGGACTTTAACGAAACC
>CH001994.1:191772-202907 GCA_000149265.1 Ciona savignyi
ATGTACTGCTCAGCTCATGAATAAATTCAGAAACTTTGCATGAATTGTGCTTAAGTTACCATTCTTTTGCATTTTAGATACTACCTTAAGTGGCTTAACAGATTTAATATTAATATATACTGGGAAATGATCAGAAATGTCAGTAATAATTACATTAGTTTCTATATAATTTATAATATTGTTAGTATAACAATGGTCAATTAATGAGCATGATGAGGCTGTTATCCTGGTAGGTTTATCAATAATGGACATACAACCTAATGCATACAGTGAATCAAAATATCTTTTTATTCAGGAGATTTCCGAATACTTCATTACATTAATATTTATATCACCTAGAATATAATATGTTTCTTTTTTAGAGTTTAGAGTTGCAATTGTCTCACACAGTCTCTTTTCATATTCATTAAAATCATAAATAGGATGCCTATATATTACACCAACTATACATGATATATGGCGAGTTGGGAGGGAAAGAGTTAAACAACGAACCGAACATCCGATTGATGACATCTAGTGGGTTGAGGATCCAATTCTCAATACTTGGCATCTTTGGTGGATTCACTGGGTTAATGACTGTGGAGGAATAAAAGGAGACTGGAGATTAACCAGAATATTGATGTTTTGTGAGACGGGTTAGGTTATTCGGCGTCTGTAAGCAGTCAAAGGTTTGTTGGATCAAAACCATCCGATAGCCAAACGGCAAATTCCTTTAAAAAATAATAAGAGCAATAATTCGTCCGTCATCTGTTTCCATTGCTGCATATTTAGGGCAATTGAAAAATAATTACAAAACTCACCTTTTCACAACTAATAAACATCAACATTAGATTTGGCGCGAAAATGTTGCGACACGCGTGGTGGTCATATTACGACATAGAGATCATATTTAGAAATCCAGTATTGTTGTTTAACCCTGTGCGACTCAAGTGTAGACCCATTGTTAAATAGCATAGTTTTTAAGGAATAAACCAGGTGAAACGAGCACGCCATGGCATCAGCGGGTCGTCTTCAACGGCTTTCCACGTTACGTGGTATTTTGAAGGAATTTGGATCAGTTAACGCCTCGCAAAACGAAGCAACACAATTTTTAATGAACAAATACAAGACCCATAAGGTATGTAAATTCCGTTTCTTTATTACGCCTGCATCTAAGAAATTTGCTTTTTATCTGAACAAATTGTGTAAGTTGTCTTAATCTAAGCTAATTCTGAAAAAACAATACAAGATGTAATAAATAAAGCAACCACATACTGTAACTCCAACAATTTGACTGTGGGCATGAGGTGTGTAAGTGTATTACTGTGCTCGACTGAGAGCATGAGGTGCATTACTGTGCTCGACTGTGGTCATGAGGTGTATTACAATGCTCGACTGTGGGCATGAGGTGTATTACTGTGCTCGACTGTGGGCATGAGGTGTGTAAGTGTATTACTGTGCTCGACTGTGAGCATGAGGTGCATTACTGTGCTCGACTGTGGTCTGTTAGAATGAGGCGTATTACTGTGCTTGACTGTGCACACGAGGTGTATTACGATACCCATGGATAAAGCCTGGCTTCCCACCCACGAGGATATAAATGAACCAACCATCCACACACTGTAATAGCTCCAGCAACTCGACTGTAGGCATGAGGTGTCTTACGATACCCGTGGATAAAGTCTGGCTTCCCACCCACGAGGATATAAATGAACCAAACATCCACACACTGTAATATCTCCAGTAACTCGACTGTGAGCAAGAGGTGTATTACGATACCCGTGGATAAAGCCTGGCTTCCCACCCACGAGGATATAAATGAACCAACCATCCACACACTGTAATAGCTCCAGCAACTCGACTGTAGGCATGAGGTGTCTTACGATACCCGTGGATAAAGTCTGGCTTCCCATCCACAAGGATATAAATGAACCAACCATCCACACAATGCAATAGCTCCAACATTTCTACGACACAAGGTATATTAACCACCCCCACCACATCGCCAGGTAACAGACGGGAAATATTGTCGGCAAACGGCCGCAGCCACCCACGACGCAAACACCTTATACTGCTTGCTGCGTTGCACCAGGGAATACACCGAACTCTGTGATGAACACCTCTCCAACGAGGGAACCACTGTACAAGCGGCTTCTAGGGTTGGACTCAAGTTACCACTTCTCTACCAAGATGAGGCAGATGGTGGTGGGGAAGCCAAATAGTTAGGACAACTTGGACTCAATAGTTGCATTGAGAAATCACATTTTTTTCCTTTGATTAAATTGTTTATCAGAACAAAGTTGTTGTTGCAAAGCATTTCCACCAGTGTCTGACTGGTTAGTTTGGTGGTTTAGGGCAACACCTTTCAGTCGAAAAGTTGCAGGTCGGAATTGGTCGCTATCTGGTCGTTGGTGTCCTTTTGTAAGGTACTTAACAGATATTGCATGAACCCAGCGGATTAATGGGTTCTACCAAATTGAAGGAACGTGTGAACTATACACAACACACTGCAACAGCTCCGGTAACCCAACAGTGGGTGCAAGATTATCTGACGATATGCCGTGTACCAAAAAGGTTAAGAACCACTGATCTATACCCTTAGTGACCAAAATGTAGCTGAATGAATAAACTGAACAACTTCACTGAAGATTAATTTTCATTCAATAGACTCCAAACATCGATGAAAGCTTATTATTTTACAAACTTTATTCGTCAATAAAAACAACACACAAGTGCATTCTGTATCAACTTGAAACCCAATCTCCATCTTTCCATCTCTTGCTCCCAATAGAATTCGCCTTCATGCAAATCCTTTGTTTTCACATCCATCCACATATCCAACTAATTCATCACTTTTCTTTAGATTTCTTTTTAGATTTTTTCTTTGAATGTTTTTTTGCCTTTTTCTTCACCTTCTCTTCATCACTGGAGGAAGAGAGGTAGGTCCCGGAGATGAGGTCTTCTGGGTATAACTCTGTGAAGCCTGAATGACCCCATCGTTCTGTGGGGGGTAGTTGTGGGGGTGGCTGGGGACACATGGATGTTAAAAATTATTTTGTGCGTGTGGGGTAAATGCCATCTTAACAATGGACAAGTAAGTCCCAAGTTTTACAACAAATGAGGAAAACCAAAAGGAGGGAAACTGCTTACTAAAATCTAGATTACGACATTAGAGTTAGTTTTAAACATGAGGTTGGAGTTAGGGTTAGTTCTGGGGTTGAGATTAATGTTTAGGGCAGGGTTTAAATTGGTTTCCGTAATTTTAGTGAGAAGATTCCCTCTTTTTAATGTTGCCCCAACAATGGATGGAAAATAGACATAGAAAATTCTTGCATTGAAATGAGATTACCTTCCATCTATCATGTTATGAGAGCTATTATAGTATATTATATAAGATTGAAAAATCCTTTTAGTTTTAGGTACAACCTATAATCAAATGGGTTTCAGCCAGTATGGAAAGTACGGTAGCTGCACACTCGAGTTTTATTTCCCTGCGACTTTGCACACTTAGGTAATTTCACACACAAGTTTGCGAGCTGCCGGTGATTGTTCTTTATACTGAGTGTACGCTCGGAAGCCAGCTTTTATGCGAAACAAACGGTGCGCAGGCTCGTGAGTCTGTTGACCCAGCCTTAAGTTATAAACATCATATAATTTCCAACAAACCTGTAGACCTAGGGCATTATCCCTCATAAAAATGTGCACAACGAAATATCTCATGCATATTCCATACTTTCTCTATTTATTCATTTTATTTTTGAACCTTAAAACATCGATATAAAAAAGGTTCGACACAATAAATTTTTGTTGCACTGTATTTGCAGCAAGCAACACAATTGAAAACCAGTTTTATAATTACACATTTGCACGACATTAGAAACTTTTAAGTAAATTGTACAAATCCAAGACTCACGTGATTATTTAACTTGGATTTTCTATCTTTCGATTTCTTTCGTCGCTTTTTTGGCTTCTCCTCTGGTGAAATTGATCTTCGTTTCGATTTCTTGTATTTCTTCCACATTTCTTGTTCTTCTTGCATTCTGTTATGAGTTTCAACATGTTGAACGACATTAATCAACGCCACTTTGTTGATTCGACGCTTTCGATTCTTTTCCATTGTTCATAAATGGGTTTACTTGATAAATAAACCGGACACTTTAACCAAAGACACTTTAGACAGAGAGTCTGTGCTTTAACCGTCGTTGTGGATGTATGTTTTTAAAGCTGTTATCGTTTTCATTTTGTAAATTTAGCAATGTTATGCTGGTTTATCTTCTAAATTTAGCTTTCGTTCCGAAATCATTTAAATTAAAGTAAACATTTAATAAGAACAAATAGAATATACAACATATCATTGTTTATATTATGCTTCTACATCGTGGGTTAACGATTACAGTTTTTGTCCGATTAAACGGTTTGCTTGTTAAAATAAAATTAAATATTTATATCAACATAGCATATGTAACAAACAATTTTCAAACAGACGTATAACGTGAAATGTTGGTGTGTTAGCTTGGTAAGTTAGTTCGTCGGCTTTTATCAGAAGAATTAGGATAGGATAGAATATTCATGTTTATCCCCGTGGAAAGAAAAACCAAGGGGGTTAACACACGGGCAATCGTCAGATCCCCTCGCGCTCACCGTCGGGTTACCAGAGATATTGCAATGTGTTGTATATGATAGACACGTTCCTTCAACTTGGTAGAACCCATTAATCCGCTGGGTTCAGACAATGTCCGTAAAGTGCCTTGCCCAAGGACATTGTTGCGGGTGTAGCAACGTTCCGCCGGATCCTTATGATCTGACGGCTGTCGATAAGTGATCACGTTCTCTAATGCACCTGATCTTAGTTTGCAGCCAGTAAACTTCCCTCGGTTAACACACACCACTTTTATTTACAATTTCCCAGGTTTAGGTTTCAGGTGATTAAAAGTGTTTCGTTTGATCACTATAAATAAATATTAACCGGTTATTGCAGAGGATTACATACACGAATTACACAACATCTACACACCAAGAATAAGCGACTAATTACAACAAATAGTACGTAAGCAATACAATGCACGACAATAAGGACAGGGTTTATATACCCTAGAGAGCTAAGAAATATGGGCGATGCGGTCGTCGATCATGCAGGGTTAATGGACAAAAAATGATCACGCAGCGTGTAATCAGGTCAGTCTAATACCATTATAAATGAAAAGAGTTTAAACGAGTTTCGCTGCAACATTATAATGTAATGATCACGCAGCGTGTGATGGGGTCAGTTCTATAACATTATAAATCGAAGAAGTTCAAACGAGTTCGCTGCCACATTCTACAACATAGTCGACTAGCTAGCGACCAGTTTCGCACCTGCAACCTTTCGTTTGATAGGAGACGCATTTAACCGCTAGACCGACCGGCCGAATTGTAGTTTTACCTTGACTTGTTTAGCTCCGCGTACAAAAAATGAGTCGAAATATTGAATAAACAATCGGGATTATTTGATAACTTGTTCCGTTCTGTTGCCCACGATGTGTAGTACGTTGGTCAACCTGCTTGAAGTCGAAAAAATAAATGCAATATATCAAATACCAGAATGTATGAATGTCTTGTGGATATTCTGGTGGGTGACCACAAGTTAACCGATATATCCATGTTAAAGTCCGATAACTCGGGCCTACCGTTGATAACCCTACACAAGCAATGTCCGCTAATCGCTTTGCCCAAGGACACAACCTACTACTTAGCAACCAGTTTCGATGCTATATAACCCATTGCTGACCGTCGATACAATAACCCGTCAGGCCGCCGGCCCGATGGTCTAACGGTTAAGTGCGTCGCCTTTCAATCGAAAGGTTGCAGGTGACGAAACTGGTCGCTAGCATAGTCGGTTGTGTCCTTGGGCAAGGCACTTTACGGACATTGCCTGAACCCAGCGGATTAATGAGTTCTACCAAATTGAAGGAACGTGTCTATCATACACAACACACTGCAATAGCTCCGGTAACCCGACGATGGGCGCGAGGTGATCTGACGATTTTTTGACCCCCTTGGGTTTTCCCATTCACGGGGATAAAGATGAATATCTCTATCCTATCCTATTTCACAAGCAGACAAATCGTTTATTTGAACCCGCCTAATATAGGCTATCTACAACAAGTATACTTGCCTTTAGGAGGCGTTCAACTAATTATTCTCCCTATCTCTCCAATGCAAACTGACCTCACAAAAACGACTGTCACTCAAAATCCTGACATAGGAAGTCTTAGATTTTTTTCACAATTTAAAATTGAAGCTTGGATCTGCAACCTAAACTCAAAACCCTACAAAATTTTGTTTAAAAATTTTGAGCCCATACCCCTTCGTACATCGGCAACTTTTTTTCCAACAAACAGCTAGCAGATGCACAATCAACACCTTTATTTTTCAAAGCACTGCTCCACGATTACAAAACTTTACAGCTAAACGAGAACACCGGCAGCGCAGCCTAGCACATGCTGCTTTCAACCAAACAAACATTGGGGAATCACCACCATTGTTACTTAGCAAATCACTCGTTTAAAAACAATGACTCATGTAGGGTACCACTCGTCACATCCTGCCGTTCATAGAGGTCTTAATTGGTTATACGCCATCTATAGGCACCCGCTACAATGTAGAGCTAGGTTTGGTTTCCTTTCAAACACATTGATTAAACCTTATTTCTTAGTAGAATCTACTTCCTAACAGGAAGGTTAACACACGGGCAATCGTCAGATCACCTCGCGTCCACCGCCGGATTACCGGAGCTGACGTAGTGTGTTGTGTATGATTCACTAGTTCCTTTAATTTTCTGGATTCAAACAATGTCCGTTAAGTGCCTGTCCCAAGGACACAACTGACTAGCTAGCGACCAGTTTCGAATTTGCAACACTTCAGCTTTAAGGCGACGCAATAACCAACAAATATATGGCTTATTCCTTCAGTAGTTATAAAGCGTGGTTGGGTTTTACGCATCGGGTTGTTTAATGCAATAGTTATAAATAAGGTTGATTTAACCTGCAAGCCTTAATAAAAACAAAACTTTTTTTATTTTCATCAAGAAACGCATTTCAGTTCGTTAAAGACGTTTAGTATTGATGTTGGGAATTCCCCATGTTTACTAACAATAATCGCGATACGTGATCTGCGATTATCAATGTTTTGTTGCAAGTATCGTTGCAGCCCTAGTTTTTTTTACCAGGCTTGGTTGAGGATAGGATAGTCATGTTTATCCTCGTGAATGGGAAAACCAAGGGGGTTAACACACGGGAAATCGTCAGATCACCTCGCGCCCACCATCGGGTTACCGGAGCTATTGCAGTGTGTAGTGTATGATTCACACATTTCTTTAATTTATTAAACACCATTAATCCGCTGGGTTTAAGTCCGTTAAGTGTTTCGCACCTTCAGTTTCGCACCTACAACCCTTCGGCGACGCACTAAACCACTATTGACTAACCGGGCGGATATACCTGATAAGCTCGTTAACAAGACCGTTTTTGTAGTAGGTATATGTATCGGTCGCGTTAACCATTCGGCCACACGACCGCACACAGCCCTAGTTTTAACACCGCCTGACTAACTAATTTTAAATCTCTATGTTACCACGAAAAATTATTGATATACGGTAGGGGATTCACGGTAGGGGAATTCCCGTTCAGGCTTCCTGTTCAAATGTGAACAAATTAGTTTGACTAAATAGAGTTGAACCGTATGATGATGATGATGATATTCGGCAGCAGTTGGAGTGAAAAATCTATTCTTTCATGGACTTATATCAATCTTTTTATACTTTTTCATGGTAAGTTATGGTATGATTTATAGCGAACATTAAAAGCAGTGGACTTAAAGAACAAAGTATAAGGACTGGTTAATTGTCATGTATTTATTCTGTTATTTTACTGACATTTCAACATTTAATGATTTTATTAAATAGATTTATTTAACTTTCCATAAAAATAAATAAAAAGCCAATGGATAAAACAATCAAACAATAAAAATGTAATGTTATATATTGTTACCAATGCAACATATGAATGTGTGTTTATGATTGTTCATATGTTAATGGTAAATATAAAGTGAGTTAGGTAGAGCTAGGCAGACACTGCTTTAGTGTGTTTCACAAATAATTACAAAGGCGATATGTTGATTTATTTAAGTATAAGATATAAATAGAGAACATAGTCCACCTAGGTTGTACATTATACTAGCTAAATATTAAACTTTTAATTTGCAAAAAAGACGCATGTGTGTAAATGTATATGGGTAAGGTTGGTGATTGTATCAGATATGTCAAGTATTAATATATGATATTAGCGCATTTGAAAACAGGGCCAAAAATCCATTAAATTTCGGGTGAGTAAGAATTCACTCACATGTTGAAGCTCACGTGAGTAACACAAGTAAATATTTAGTTGATGTAAGTATTATAGACTCCAGTATTCGGACGCGCCGTGTATATAATAATAATAGTTGCAATGATGAGATTATTGCCCTATATGTCAGTTAAATAGAAAATAGTTGCGGTAAACGTTAATTAGTTTTTTATTTGCAAGAGTAAATTCTTACTTGTACTGTGTGTGGGTTTTTGACCCTGATAAAGTGCACTTAAAAAAGCAAATCATCTTTAAACTCAAATAGCAATTTTTTTTTCTTTAAATTATATGTGTCCATATTAATTCTTCTTGAAGTATGTATAAACTGTAATACCATCACTCATTACCTTGTATCAACTATATTTCGTAGATAACATTAAACAATTTTGTTATTTGTAGGTAACGTCAATTCAAATGCAACATTATTAAAACTACCGACCAACCAAGCTCTCATTGCCACCTCAGTAACTGGCCTTGAAATTAATTCTGGAGATATTTCAAGTCCAAGTCAATGCTCATGGGCACATAACCCAGGTCTTACATCAGGATTTGAGTTTTATCATTCATCATTTGGTGGATGCCGATCATCTACAACAGCCACTTACAGAATATCATGCTCTGAATCATCTGGTGTTGTTTCTTCAAACCTCACTTTTCTGACACAATTAACAAGCAATGTCAGTGTTAGGATGAGCTGTTCACCATCACCGACTTATAACTTACAAGTTATTGTAAAAGGTAAATGAGGTGGAATTTTTTCGCAGGTGCTATCTGCTCTGAAACATGTATTATTAAGAGCCACACTTAATGTAGATTCAAGCAAACTAAGTTGGGTTGAATTTAGAAACTGTCCACATGATTATTTCTTCTACACAACATTTATACATTTATTCATTCCTAATTTAAATTGGTAAATATAGTAAATTATTTTTTTTACTGTGATTATAATGATAATACTTTTAGACATATCTTTTGTACTATTATTATGACTTTAACTCTTGTCACAGAGTATTTTAAAATTTCACTCGGCTAAACCTACAGAAGAATCAGGGTCTTGTATATATCTTCATGAACAAAATGTAGATATTCCTCTATCTTACTCAATTAGACTAATGTTACTCTATTTTTACTATTTTAAAAAGGGATTTAAATCTACGTATGTTTGCATACTATTTTAAATTATTCGTATGGAAATACTTGCAAACTCTTTTTTTCTTCTTTTTAATATGATCCTGTGGTGGGTGGAACAAAACATAGAACAGGAAAACTTCACAAAAATTACCCTGTGGAAACAAATAAAAAATAAAAAAAAGTTTGATATGGTTTTAGAGACATATACCAGAAACCAGCTAATTACTAGGTTCTACCAAATAAAAGGAACATGTGAATCATACACAACACACTGCAATAGCTCCGGTAACTTGACGATTGCCCGTGTGATAACCAACCCCCTTGGTTTTCCCATTCATGGTGATAAACATGAATGTTCTATCCTATCCAGTATTTAATATTAGAGCCTATGTTATAGTTGTTAAATAAATGTGGTTTTGAGTGGTAATTTATACCCTCGAATGCCCAATTTCCATTTTATTTTATTTTTGAGCTTGTATAAAATACGATGAAAGTTTCATAAACTGGTTTAAATAATTTTGTTATTAAGGACTTCAACACCTAGTAATGTTTCAGTCAATCCACCAACTGGTGTCTACAACACTCCAGCTCACTTCCAGTGTTCCCAGGACTCTACTTTGTTTTATACAAGTGGCACACCTGGAAACACTGCAACCAAATGTGTTGCTTCAGCAGAGTGGGAGAATGAAAAGATTGTGCAATGCTGGTCCGGTGGGTGGATTATTTCCTTTACATTACATTAAGCATTGTTGCATCACTGTTTCCATTGTGATGTGGGAGTATGACTCATGTTTATTGTGACTTCACTGTTCATTATATCCAGCACCAACTGCTACATTGATTGGAAACAATACCCATAGTGTTGGTGACAAAGCTACATTCCAATGCATTGCTGTTGGGGGATTTCCCTTGACAGAGAGAGTGGAAGTTTATTTTAATGGTCAATTACAAGCGGTAAAAATTTAATTGACCTACATTTCTCTTAATTGATTTATTTAAAAAAAAATAATTTCCAGTTAAATGGAAACACATGGACAAGCAGTGCACTGAACAGTTCAAACAATGGAGATATAGTGGAATGTAGAGCTATATCTAACTACACTAGCATTGCTGAATATAGTCATCTGGGAAGAGGCAACAAGACATTAAATGTGTATTGTAAGTATTATATAGTTTACATTAAAATGACTTTTTAGTATTCATAATATCACATTCTTATAATAGTTTAGAGATGTCTTACCTGTATGGCTATATATACCTCACTTTAAAGGTAATTGGAATATAATTTGAAAGTCGTTAAACCACTTTTTTAAATAGAAAATTAACTAGAAAGTGTTAACCAAAGTCCGGCCCGTTGGTCTAACGGTTAAGTGCGTCGCCTTTCAATTGAAAGGTTGCAGGTACGAAACTGGTCGCTAGCTAGTCGGTTGTGTCCTTTGGCAAGGCACTTAACAGACATTGCCTCAACCTATCGGATTATTGGATTTTACTAAATTGAAGGAACGTGTCTATCATATACAACACACTGCAATAGCTCCGGTAACCCGACGGTGGGCGCGAGGTGATCTGACAATTGCTTGTGTGTTAACCCCCTTGGTTTTCTCATTCACGAGGATAAACATGAATATCTTATCCTAACCACGG
>CH001994.1:203007-214068 GCA_000149265.1 Ciona savignyi
TATGAATTATAGGACAATAGGATATTTCCCATGAATGGGAAAACCAAGGAGGTTACCACACGGGCAATCATCAGATCACCTCGCGCAATCCACCGTCGGGTTACCAGAGCTATTACAATGTGTTTTGTATGATAGACACGTTCCTTCAATATTAGTAAAATCCAATAATCCGATAGGTTGAGGCAATGTCCGTTAAGTGCCTTGCCCAGTTATACGAATGAACTAGCTAGCGACCAGCTTCAAACCTGCAACTGCAACCCTGTAGGTAAAGATGTCACTAACCCACCAGACTAGTTGGTCGTATTCTTATTTCCAAGGTTACATTCTTTTTTTTCCAATTATTTTTATTTGTCCAAGCTTTTAACTTAGAGGTGACCATAACATTATTATTCTATTTAAATTAACAATATATTGACTGTAGTTAAACATTATTCTATTTAAACTGACATTATAACGAGCTGCAGATAAACATTATTGTATTTAAATTGATATTATAATGACTGTAGATAAACATTATTGTATTTAAATTGACATTATAACGAGCTGCATCCACCCACAGTTCCAGCAGAGCAGTTTAAAGTCAACAATGGTATGAACAATGTATGTGAGTGGATGACTGGTGCTCCACAGTTGTGCAGCATCACTTTCACTTTGAACCCCTTTCTACATTCTACAATGTTGACAAAAGATGGATTCGAAACAAACATAAATGCGGTAGAACTCAAATATACACCACACTTTATTGCAGGTTTGATTGTACAAAATGATATCTGGAGCCACACAACAAAACACAGGGATACAAAACTTTCTATTTATGAAGAACCAGGTTTGATTTTCAAATAAAGGTTTAATTTGAAGTTGTCAAATAAGATATTCTGACTGCTTATTTTCAGCCATCGGAAAATGAAACTGGTTCTTACAAACTCACAGTTATGTCTTCAATATTTGAACCAGTTGATTTTTCATTCACAATTATTGTGTCGCAACCAAATAAAGCATGTGAGCAAACAACTGATTCTGGGGATTATTGTTGGTTCTGTTCTTGCATCAATTATCTTCATTCTGTTGATCATAAATGCATTTCTTCTATACCAATCCTGTAGACACAGGAATGGCAAACCTACTGCAGAAGACAGGTTTGTCGGCCATAGTTCACTTCATTCATATTCATTCATCATTTATTTCCAGGAACCAAGGAAACATCAACCCAGCAGCTGCAGGGTAATGGGTGGTCACTTATTTTGAGAATGTCGGCTTTTTAAATATAATGTTCAATTTATCAATGAATAATTGATATTATCTTTAAATATTATGACTTTTGCTCCAGTTATAAATCTCAATCCATTTTTGTTTGGTGAAAAATTGTTAATTATGTTGCTGGATTGGATTTTAGATTGTTGTACTAGATATGCACTAACCACTGTTATTCAATTTATACTTTCAGATTATGTTGAACTGAATGATGCAACACACAGCAATAAAATCAGCCAACAAAACATGGTACGGATGCAGTTTTTAATTCTTTAGAATTCCATCATAGACCTCAAGCATATTTTTTACCGTAAAAACTCTTTTATCAGTACTTTTTAAAATCATAACATTTCCAGGTTTGCTGAATTTAGCTTTTGTGGAAGAAGGCAATAAAATATATTGTTTGATCTTAATTCAATTTTGTTGCACATTATTGTTTTTTCGCTTAGGTTTGGAGGCCGCGCCCGCTATATTTTTATGACGGGTTTTAACAACTGGTCGTTTTGCCGTTTTTTTCCTGTTCCTGTATCGTGATTTTATTTGTTTGCCATTTTTTAATACTAGGGCTAAAAGTGAATAAACTAAACTAAAAGGAATATAGTTATTTAAATGCTGTATACGTCATATTTACTCAATGGCTGTTTACTGTTTGCTTAATAAATAGTTTGGATTATTACAAGGATTGCATCGTTTATTTAGACACAACTTAATATGTTTGTTTGTGTAGACCCAGCAACATCATCCTTATGTAAACACTGGCACCAGCGCAATAGCAAGTAAGTTTTTTTATTATTGAATAGACCTATGTATCCTTGTTTATTTAGTGCTGTCATTAACTTCCTTAACATCATTATTTACAGCCAGCTGGTATTGAACCAATAACTTTTCCACCTTTGGTCAGACAATTGAAATATTTAGGCGTTGCTTGAAAATAGTTCTTTTTGGTGTTTTCTAACAATACTACTTACTAACTTTAAAAACTAATTAGTCTGGTGGGTTAGTCGTTACATTTCAGTGGAAGGGTTGCAGGTATGAAACTGGTCGCTAGCTAGTCGGTTGTGTCCCAGCGGATATAAATTCTACAGACTGCAAAAGGTAACCCGACGGTGGGTGCGAGGTGATCTGACGATTGCCCGTGTGTTAACCCCCTTGCGTTCTCCCATTTATGGAGCTAAACAATAATATTCTATCTTAACCTAAAACGTAAATTTCTGCTACAGATGATCAGAGTTATATAGACATACAGACGTTGCAATCAGGAAATGTAAGTTTTTGTTGAACTAAATTTCAAAAGTAAAAATAACGACAATTTTTGCCTTCGTATTTTTTGGTGCATTTAGTTGCCTTAACCCAGTGGGAAAATCAGTTAAACTATAACAGCACACTTATGCCCGGGCAATCCAATGCCCCTGTGTGTGAAGTCTATTTCCACACACAGGGATAAACATTAAAACCAATTGAACATGTAGATGGGAACATCAGGTGACGGTTATGAAGTTGTGATGAACAGGAACTATGAGAATATCGGTGTCGATCGGAAGAAAGAAAAACAATCCGAATATGAGATTTAGCCTTATTTTCTCACATGATTATCTCGGATATTTGTTTTTGGTCGTTAACTTAGCTGAATAAACCACCTGTTTATCTTAGTATATATTGATAAACATACAAGTAAATCTGTTTAATCATGGCTAAGAGTAAATATCTGAATATATTTTATTACTACTCTTTTTATTTTCCTTTTACATGTTCATGCACACTGTTTTGTTTACTTAACCTATACTGCAATAATCATTCTTACGTTGTTATTTTGAACTTTTTTTGTATTAATCGATTATTCCTAATTCTGTATTTAATCATCCACTGTATCTATATCCAATTTGTGCTTTTTCTTAATGATCATAAATGTATTAATTATGATTGGTGACACTGTTGTTTTTCTCTCTTTTCCAATTTAAATAGTTTAGTTTTAGTTTATATATTTTTTGCCCCAGTTTTTAAAAATTGTAAACGAATATAAATAGGAAATATTCATATTCAAATGTATATTACACCTCGTGACACATTCAAAATTAAATCCAGCTTGCCAGGTGCAAAACCCAATTGTTCCAGTGTGTATGTGTTTTGCTTTAAGGCTTGTAAAGTCTTTCTGGATTGTTTAGTTTATGTAGATTTTTCTGTGTAAGCGAACCTTCCGTTGACCAGAATTGCTACACTAAGGATGTGCTGGAAGTTTCCGACTGCATTTGGTCGGATTTGCATTTGGTGGGACACGCCCGACGATGGGCGCGAGGTGATCTGTGGATTGCCCGTGTGATAACCCCCTTGGTTTTCCCATTCACGGGGATAAACATGAATATCCTATCCTATTTAATTATTTGTTGGTTTTCGATTGTTTGTTAATTAATTATCGCCGAATGTATGTTATTATATGAAAAATAAATTTAAATAAAAAATGTCAAGTTTAACCGCGCACAGCACTTTCTTCCGTTGTTTAATATGCGGTTTTCTATAAACGAAAAAAAATAGATTCAATATGGCGTCAGGAATATTAACGATCAGTAAAAAGTTACAAAAAACTATGCGTACCAACTCAAGGTTGTTTTAGGTATCCAAATTCAGTAAATCAGCTTTATTAACAATACTTTCTGCTAACCTTTCAGTACTTATTCAAATAGAAAATACAATGACATGAGGCAGTAAGATAAATTAGGCAATTCTTGTGACGTCACAGACAACGTTGAAACATTGGGATTGCCAGGTCTAAGATCAGGGGCAAACAATGGATGTCGCTCAAAACAAATCCAAACATCAAACGACGTGAACATAATAAGACACAAATGTTACATTTTTTGTATCTACGATGAAAGCACGAAGCAGGTCATTTGATGATATTGCGGAAAACGGGAAAACTACAGTCGTTGGATGCAAATAACTGTTGTTTGTGTTCTGGATTAAAATATTTTCGGTGTCTTTTACATGAATACCAGATAGGATATAGGCTAGGAAGGATAGGAAATTCATGTTTATCCCCGTGAATGGGAAAACCATGGGGGTTAACACACAGACAATCGTCAGATCACACCACGCCCACCGCCGGTTACCGAAGCTATTGCAGTGTGTTGTGTATGATTCACACGTCATTCAATTTAGTAGAACCCATTAATGCGTTGGGTTTAGACAATGTCCGTTAAATTCCTTTACCAAAGACACAACTGACTAGTTAGAGACCAGTTACGAATCTGCAACCCTTCAACTGAAAGGCGATGCACTAACCCACCAGATTAATATGCCGGACTAACACTACAGCCTATATGGTTTGCACGACGAGGTTCTTTCCAACCGCCAACGAAATACAGTGTAATAAAATTATTGATACAAAAATTTAAAAAGCAGACCATGTAAATGACGTGGTTTAGGTGACGTTAAAAACACCACCGAAAGCCATCAATTCAAAAAACGACTGGGTGGGCGCAAGGTGATCTGACGATTGCCCGTGCGATAACCGCCACTTACATTTTCCCCTTCAGGTGGATAAACATAATTATCTAACGAACGAAGGCCGCCCCCAGGAAAGGTTATACTTCGCCAAACAACCGAGTAAAGCAATTGTCTTGCTACAACTTATCCCACTGTATTCAAGTGTAGTCAAGACTTCCACACTTTCACTGCAGACAAACCTACCGGCAACATTCGACACATATGTATTATTGAACAGAAACAGTCAGACCCAGTAAACTCATATGCACTGGTCCAGGCTTTTGGGCCACATCTTCTCCTAAAGCCGGAAGGATTTCTCCTAAAGGCTCCCCCGCAATACTGGTCGCGCTTTACCACACCCTCTTCTTCGGGGCTCTATATCGTTTGGTCTTAATTAAATTTGTTTGCTTAATATTGTTCTTTCGACTCGGTTTGGCGGCCGCGTCCGCTATATTTATTACATTATATTCTTTTTTAGTGACGTGTTTTAACGACTGTTCGTTTTGCGTCTTTTCCCGTTCCTGTGTCGTGATTATATTCGTTTGCCCATTTTAAAACTGGGGCAACAAAAGAATAAACTAAAAAAACTAACAAAAAATCTAAAAAAAATATTTAAAAACAAACGATTAGAATATTTACGATATTATAATCTTCGCCATAGAACCGCTGTGGACTGTAAAAAACTTACATCAATTTAATCAAAATAAAATAATTTTTTTCTTGCAATTTACTTGCATGAGTTAAAACTTATAAAGCATAAAATAAACTTAAATAATCGAAATAAAATATTTTTGAATTCTCTCTCTGGCAGTTGGTGACAGCTGTTTATATTTAGGCAGGGGAATTCCCTCGGCTAGACTGGGAAATAAAGAACTTTCGATTTCTAGTTTCGAGGTTATTTTGCTATTTTCGTTGTATACATGTTTGTGGTAATAATACAGCCTTCTTGTGGGTACCCTATGCTTACAGGAGACAATAGGGAGAAAACTAAAAGAAGGAAAGCGGGAAGGAGGGAAACTGCACACGAAAATAAATATTAGGGCATTAGAGTTAAACATGGAGTTGGAGTTTTGTGATTTTAGTGAGCAGTTTCCCTCCTTTTAGTGTTGCCCTTACAATAGTCCTAATAAATTTGTAGTAATTTAGTTCGCGATAGAATAATACTATAAGGCGAAATAAAATTACTAGATAATTTATTTTTATACTGGTACTTAAACTGTGATTTTATATAGCTTTAATTCAATGTTAATTTAATGTTGTTTATCTCCATTACTTTCTTGTGCTTTATGAATTGCATTATGTATGGTTATGAACAACACTAAAAGGAGGGAAACTGCTTACTAAAACTACGCAAACTAATTCTAACCCTGCCCTAAGCACTAATCTTAACCCCAGAATTAACCCCAACTACAACCATAACTTTAAAAATAACTTTTATACCTAAATCTTTATTTTAGTTTATGGTTTCTCGCCTTATAGTTTTCCCCATAGTTATTAAATATTCTGAACATATTGCATATATTTATAAATCATAAGTACTCATGTGTTTGTAGAATATAAGGGTGCCTCTAAATACTACAGGACCGCTTGGATCGCATAGATTGCTATTGAAAGTAATTCTAACCCTGTCCCAAACACTAATCTCAACCCCAGAACTAACTTTAACCCTAACATTAATATTATGGCTTTTGTAATTACAAAGTATAGTAACCGATCCAAGCGATCCTGTAGTCTTTAGAGGTACCGAAATATGAAGGCACTGGGAATATATAACCATCTTGTCAATGTCTCCTTATGATTTCTATTAATATATTTGACCTATTTTTGTTAAACAGATGCTGGTGATCTGACGATTGCCCGTGTGCTAACCTCCTTGGTTTTCTCATTCACGGGGATAAACATGAGTATCCTATCGTATCATATCCTAATCAAAGTGGTACCTGCCCCTATTTTTTCCCAATTGCACTTATAGAACAGCGAATAATTAAGCTTAAATTTTCACATAAATATCGTTGTATGTTCCAATCCACATTTTCAATAATGTGAATAGCTCAAATGATTTAACTACAATCATTAAACAACATTACACAGTAAGAATAAAGTGAACTGTAAACCGATTAATAAAAATGTTAATTTGTTGTAATATTAATTTCAGGTTAAAATGTTAAAAAGCGTTGTTTGTTTAAAATGTTTCTTTTCACAAAATTATCGACTTTTGTCTGCGATTCCCAACAAAATTCACCAAAGATATTTCGCCTCAAAATTCGACAAAAACGAGACTTTGTTGAAATATTTGGAACCAAAGTTCGAGGTTGGGACGTATGAACATTCGACGGTGATGGAATTATTTGAAGGAATTTGCTCGAACAACCGATCAGCACTGGCGGAATCAATAACTTTGGTCGAATCTACTCATCCTGGGAAGAAAAAGATGAGTCAAGTCCTTCTTCAGATGGTTTTGGAGAAATTAAGAAAAAGTGAAGAAAGTGATTCAAAGGAATTAGTTCCGAACATTTCAGGGTCAAAGTCGGTAAGAATTGGGGTGACTGGACCTCCTGGGGCTGGGAAGTCCCTGTTCATTGAGAAATTGGGGGTTTATTTGACCCAGGAGGTCGGGGTAAAGGTGGCGGTGCTTGCGATTGACCCTTCGTCCAATCGAACTGGAGGTTCATTGTTGGGGGACAAGACGCGCATGTCACGGCTGTCGGTTGACCCCCGTGCGTACGTCCGACCTTCACCCGCTCGTGGGGAGTTGGGGGGGGTCGCTCGCAACACAATGGAGGCTTTGTTACTATGCGAGGGGAGTGGTTATGATGTCATAATCGTTGAGACTGTGGGTGTGGGTCAAAGTGAGGTTGCCGTCGGCGATATGACCGATATTTTCGTGCTTGTAATTCCACCAGCGGGTGGCGATGAACTGCAGGGGTTGAAGCGGGGAATAATTGAGAATTGTGATGTCATACTGGTGAATAAATCGGACGGTGATCTGGTGGTTCCAGCGCGACGAATACAAACCGAGTACACGAGCGCGTTGAAGTTTATTCCTCGGAAATATCAATTCTGGAGACCTCGAGTCAGCAGAATTTCGGCACTTACAGAATCAGGAATCGATGAGTCATGGAAGATTATGATGTCACTTTACAAACAATTATATGACTCGGGGATTTTAGTCGAAAAACGACGAGGTCAATCCGAGAAATTAATGTGGAGTCATGTGAGACACTCGATGGAGCAAGAGTTCAGAAACAACTCGACCGTGAAATCGAAACTTCCGTTGATTTTGGAGAAAGTATCGAAAGGGGAAATCACCCCGGGACTTGCTTCTGATATCCTGGTTCAAACTGTGTTTGGAAAAAGTTGAAACTTTTTAGGAAAATCTGTTTTTTTATGCAAAATACCGTAAAACCTATATTTGAACGCCACTTCTAATAGAGCGCCACTTTTAAGAAAGAGTTAAAAAATAGAGCGCCATGGCGGTGAAATAGAGGTTTTACAGTGTGTCTAGAAAATTTCCATTTTAAACCTTTAGTTGTGCAATAATATGTATTGGCAGATTACAAAATTTTACCAAAATTATTAACTTTGTGTCATGTTAAAACATAATATCTTGACTTTTATATTTGAAAGTAACTCCATCTTACCTAAGCCCTCTTCACTATTATGACTAAGTAAATAGAAAAACAAACAAGAAAGGATTGGCCATTGTTCTATTGTTTGGTCATCAATGCCTTTGTGTTTTCACACTCATGTCTGTGTGATGTATTATTCGCTCGTGGTCAGTTGTCTCTTGCGCGGCTGCTATTGTGTTTGAAATATTGTCACCTGATGTCCACAGTCGAAGAATTATTACAATGTGTTTTTGGACAACTATATAAGTACAGCTTGGTTTGAGCAATATAAAGTGGCTTGCTTAGTTGCACAGTAATACACCTCATGCTCACAGTCGAGAATGATATATTTACCTCCGAAACCCCCCACATACAGATTGTGATGTAGGATGTCAGGTGAAAGCAGCAAACGAGGTTCAACTGAGGATATCAACCTGCCAGGCAACCCAACTGAGGGGATCAATCCAATCATACGAGATAATAAGGAAGGTAAGTGGACTGATGGATGGGATAGTTTTAATCATTGAGTTTGTCAAACATGTAGTTCATTTTCTTTAAGTGTTTGTAGAAGGTGTAATTGGGAAGTTGTAGTTACTGGTATAATGGGGGTAGTATTCCAGCTGAGGCTTATACACCAGTAAAAGTTTCACACTAATCCATTGGGTTGATTGGATAAATGATTTTTTTTATCAATTGGGGATTCTGACTGATTAGTATGCTACACTGGTCATTAGTTTTGTCGGAAAATATAAGTGCAATTCAAATTAGCCGAAATAACTGGTTACAAACTGTATAAAACCAGATCACTGTTGCTTACAACAGTTTGTTCATATATTCCCTTATCAGTAAATTTACCTTTTAATTTGGTTTTCTAAACTGGTTTGATTGGTCAGTATAATGAGTTTTAAATGTAATAACTGTTTAACCTAAAACTTTTCTCTTTTATTTTGTCTGAACATATTAGTTCTAATGGTGATTAATCAGCTGGTGTTTATTTGATGCATTGATTCAATTTGTTTTAATATTCCAATCAATGATTAACTGAAACCCTAAATTACACGGATGCATCCATCACAAGATGAATGTTTTGTTTGCTGTGCTTAGTTGAAAGGATATGTGGACTTTGAAGAGGTTTTTTCACAGAAGAGCCATGGATCTCTTTAAAATTTGACTTATATTTTAATCAATCTAAACTTTTTTGAGTTGTTAAAAAAATAAGGTAAGTTAAAAAAAATATTGTTAAAATGAATTGACTTTTAAATAATGTAGAAAGTTCGATAATGGGATAATTTTATAAGAAGCAATGTAGGTTTATAAATATGTTGATGGTTTAGATTGATTTCAATCAAATCAACTCTCAGCATTGGAAGTTTTCACTGATGTTAGAATTCATTTTAAATTTAAATTGGAATTAATTTTAAATATTCATAATAATAATCGGTGAATTAGAAAAGGATTGGGAGAATAGATGTGTAGCGTGTACATATACATGTTGCCACCTATTACCATGTGGGCCATTACAGCATTGGGATTATAATATTTGACATAATTAGGCCAGATTATAATGAACCAAGTCAATTACATAGAATTATAATTATATCAAATTATCAACCATTCTTATTATCTCTTATCATTTCCACCATGAATAGAAAAAGTCGAAATAATTTAATTCTGAATTCCAACGAAGTTTCCCGATTTCCAGATTCAATGTCAAAAGTCGTCCCCAGGAACGGAAACGGGAATGCGGAAACCCAATTTTGGACGGTCAGTTCCGACGTTTTGTTTTGTTTATTCTTTGGTTGCAATATTTACTTGCTTCCCATTCACGAGGATATAAATGAACCAACCATCCACACACTGTAATAGCTCCAGCAACTCGACTGTGGGCATGAGGTGTCTTACGATACCCGTGTATAAAGCCTGGCTTCCCACCCACCAAGGATATAAATGAACCAATCATCCAACACACTGTAATAGCTCCAGCAATTCGACTGTGGGCATGAGGTGTCTTACGATACCCGTGTATAAAGCCTGGCTTCCCACCCACCCGAGGATATAAATGAACCAACCATCCACCACACTGTAATAGCTCCAGCAACTCGACTGTGGGCATGAGGTGTCTTACGATACCCGTGGATAAAGCCTGGCTTCCCACCCCACGAGGATATAAATAAACCAACCATCCTACACACTGTATTAGCTCCAGCAACTTGACTGTGGGCATGAGGTGTCTTACGATACCCGTGGATAAAGCCTGGCTTCCCACCCTACGAGGATATAAATAAACCAACCATCCACACACTGTAATAGCTCCAGCAACTTGACTGTGGGCATGAGGTGTCTTACGATACCCGTGAATAAAGCCTGGCTTCCCACCCACGAGGATATAAATGAACCAACCATCCACACACTGTAATAGCTCCAGCAACTCGACTGTGGGCATTAGGTGTCTTACGATACCCGTGGATAAAGCCTGGCTTCCCACCACGAGGATATAAATGAACCAACCATCCACACACTGTAATAGCTCCAGCAACTCGACTGTGGGCATTAGGTGTCTTACGATACCCGTGGATAAAGCCTGGCTTCCCACCCACTAGGATATAAATGAACCAACCATCCACACACTGTAATAGCTCCATCAACTCGACTGTGAGCATGAGGTGTCTTACGATACCCGTGTATAAAGCCTGGCTTCCCACCCACGAGGGAATTCCACCAT
>CH001993.1:2067-20854 GCA_000149265.1 Ciona savignyi
TGAAACCACCATGGTTGATGGTCTGTACTTTAATTTTGTGGGAATGAGTTTATGGCTTTAATAAATATTTTCTTTAGTTTAACAGCTTTCTCCAGTATGTTCATATTTTATTAACACCTTTTTTAACATGACAACTTTAATGACTGTATGTTTTGAGGTTTTTTATAAATGTTCAGTATCTTTCTGTTCTTATGTTTTTCATATATATCAAAATGTCAATATTTCATGATGATAAATGAACTAAACTAAAATGAGTTCGTCTGAATGACTTTTGATGGCAAAACTGATTGGTAGAAAGTTGGTTCTGTCTTGGGTAAGACACTCAGCCGACATCACTTACACCAAATGAAGAAATGGGTTAAACCATACTGATTGTCTCAATCATTACAACACACTGCAGTAAATATGATAAACTGACGGTGAGTGTAAGTTAATCTTATGATTAGCATTGTAACATCCTTCAAATGAGCCTACACATCCAGAAGTATAAAACATAATTACAATAATGATAAGCATTAAAGAGCAATATTCACCCAGTTGGTGCCAACTCCACAGGGCGATCACATGAAATGCAGTGGTAACTCTGGATCAATTGCTTCCTGAACCCAGCAGCATCATCTCCATCTGTGTATCCTTCCTTGGCCGGTCGTTGTTCTAGAAGTTTCCTCATCGCTTTCAATCTGTGGAAGGTTTCATACAAATTATAAAATGCTTGAACAAGTTAAGCTTTCACTGTGTGTGTTTAAAAACAACAAAAACAATATAATTAAAAAAGTGTGTATTTTTTTGACGTTTTGGACACATAACTTTTGACACCTTTGATTCAAAAGTAAATGGGAAAACAGAATGGTAACAAGATGGTGTTATAGCCGTAAATTGGTAGTCTTACTATTAAAAAGTAAGTCTCTAATCACTGCGACTCTCAAATTTATCCATTATTCATTGTGTTGATTTTGCTATCAAGAAAGATGATTAAGTGAACAATTAACCCAACTGAGCAAACATCATAATTGGCACTGGCGTCTTTAGCTAACAAAATCATATTTGCTTTTAAAAAGTGTTGATAAAACACTTCATTAAATAATTTTAATCAACTGGTCATCAGTAAACTAGATGGTTCAGTATAATATATAGGCCTAATGAGACAATGATTGGCTCATTTTATAAACCAGGAAGATCAGGGGATTAATGATTAAATTAGACGTTTTCTAACCATTACTTTAATTTTTTTACCACATTATAATTCTTTTAAATATCTCAGGATTATCAACATATAAGTCATGACCAATCTAGTGTAATTTTTTAATAAACATTTATTTTTCACTTTTTATGTGGGTTTAGCGGCCATGTCTAATTATACCGAAATTTTTTTTATTTATTGGTTTTTAAAAGTGTTCTAACGACTGTCGTTTTGCCTTTTTTCCGTTTTCCAAATTTTTATCAAAGGGCTGCTTCATGTTTTCATAGTGGAAACAAAAAATAAACTAAAGTAAATTTATATTTCTATAGAAATGTAGGTATGACGGTATTAAAAAATATTTTTGATTTCCACTTAAAATGCTTACTGATGTAACCCACCTATTTTCTAAATGTTGTTTTAACGACTCCAACTCCATTCGATCCAATTTACCGTCGACATCCGATGATATTTTGTTTATTGCTCGCTGCCAGTCATTTCCCTGGTGGTACAAACTATATTTAGATACCGTGTATTTGCATAAGGGTGCTGCTACATGTGTTAGGAATGTGATTAAAGAGATAGCAGTTCCACTGCCAAAGATATATGTAAAAAGGTCATTCACCTAACCGTAGCTTGTATGTGTATCAATCCAAGTCAGAACATTGGGTTACTTTTTTGAATTGAATCATCAATCATCAGTTCAAGAATTTAAGATTTTTAAATTATTGTTTGGATAACAGAAGCATACTTCTGTAAACTAAGGGTGTATGACAAATAAAGAACCTGTCAACAACGGCGATATTTGGGTTGCTATTTTTGTAATTTTATTATCGAACATTCAACGTTACTGGGCCAGTAATCCATCCTCACATTTTAATAATTTCCCCCAATGCAAACTGAAACCTTTTTATAAATCCACATAGCTTTAACTGCGCAAACATTTGCCTCTGTTACAACTGATATGAAGTGCCAAATGAAATTTAGACAACTAGAATGTTGTAACAATTCGGAAAAAATGACATGAATGCTTTTCGGGAAAACAATTTTGTCATCCAACATAGTAAAGCAGTTGTACGGAACAAAAGCATTGTTTTAAGAAATTGGGTTGTTTAAATTTTGAAATAAGACTTACTAATTACTACCTGGGAATGACACACCAAATAAATCTAGTTATCCATTTAAAGGTAATAATGATAAAAGTGAATTGCTTTGATTTGAGGGAATAAGATTCACTAAGCAAAAAACATGAAGCCAGAATTTTAAGTTTTATTTTAAAGAAACCACTGGAAAATACTTCTGTTGTCAATACGATAAAAAATAGTGTTCCGGCTTTTTTTTTGCTCAGAATATTTTGTAATACCAAACATTATGCTGCGGAGTATTTTAAAATATATTTACAAACACCTCAATACAAAACTACAATATCAGCAGGCAGTTTAAAATTTAACTGGTGCAACTAAAAAGAAACCAACCCATTACTTAGCCAACATTTAAACACTATAAACAACACTATTTGGTATTTTTCTTATTGTATTGGGCTTTCTAATAAAATCCACCAAACCTGTCCGATTATTTTTTCCAGCATTTCATCAAGATTCCTGGTGATTTCTGTGGTGGTCGTATCAAAGTCAGATCTGCTAACTTTCGTCGCTAAGGACCGCTTGTCTGCTTTCTGTTTGTTGAAGATAACAATATTTACCACCGAATTTTTTACATGCCAATATTAACTACTCAAAAAACAAGGACATAATTAAAGAATCCATGAAAAAAATTCCAGAAATGATTGGAACAATAAAAAGGAGGGCAGACGTCAAATAAAACTATCACGTAGGAATGTGGTACTTTACCAGTTACTTAGTGCTCGCAACATCTAAAAGCAATGTGGCTGGGAAATTCATGAGTTTAAATTGATAAGAGTTGGTTTACATAGTAAGCAAGCCTTTTAAAATTGGGTGAACATAAGTTTATTAATAAAACTAATATTGCATTCAGGTTATTGACATTTTTATAGGAGCAAAAGTTTAGGGTGGAATTGTTACTTAAAAAAGTTTTCCTTACCACATCAATTTCCATTTTAACATTTTCTTTGTCAGCTTTCTTTTCTTCAAGTTTTTCAACATATCCGTAAAGTGACTGAAACAATAAAATCTTTGTTTCAACACTGTTTTTGAAGACATAGTATTAAAATTGTTATTTTGATTAAGTTTACTGGTTGTAAAATTACAATTCAAACACATAGCAGCATGCTATTGTTTATATGATAGAGCCTAAGAAATATAGACAGTTAAACAAAAAGTTCAAAAGCGACAATAGTTAGTCATAGAAAGATATTAAAAACATTTAAACAAAAAAGAATTACATTGCACATTGGATTGATAAAAACAAATTAAATATAAAAAAATAAAAGATTGTTTGTATCCAATTTAAATAGTCTCATTTTTACAAACCAGAGATATTAAAGTAGTTGCAAAAAAGAATGTGTAATATAGACAAAGATCACATCATATGTATAAAAGATATATTTCACCATTACACCATCATCAGTGTCTTATACAAATATAATTCAAATGGACAACTTAAAAATTTAGAATACGCCAATAAATACTCACGTCAATATGCTTCTGCTTGACAGCATGCTCATCTATGGCGGAATGTACAAGTCGTCCCAACTTTTCCATCTCAGCTTGTAGATTCAACATCGCATTTTGTATGTTGGTGATAGTTGTTGCATCCTGCAAACATGGGAAATCAGATCCGTTAACATCTTTCCATAAATTATATCGGAGACTAAAATCTGCAGGTTCTCGGTTCAATACCAGCCCTACCCAGCATTCTGTATGGTTGGGTTAAAGGCACTTAGCATGTATTGCAGTGATTTAGTAGATTTATATGGATGTACAGCAATGTACTATTTGCTAAATATAGCAAAACAGCTTTGGCAATTCTGAAGAATATCTGTTAGCATAGTAACTATTATTCAACATTTTGGATTTTATTAGACATAATAAACAGTAGGAATATATAAATTTTAAAGTTCCGGAGATTTATAATCATTTTAACAATAACAAAAAAAACAATAACAATTCCAGTTAAGTCCAATTTTGTTTTAAAAGTAAGCTCTAATATAACCTGGTGTTTAAGTGTGCTTCGTTTTGGCGTAATGACTGGAATTTCCATCATATCCTTGCTCTTGCTTTGCTTTGGTGAGGGAGTGGACATGCTACGTGCCAGGGCTCCCTGGCTTTCCTGCAGTGCATCTGTCTGCTTTTTCAAGTCCTTCAACTGCCTAACAAGATCGCTAAGAGACGATTTTATTTCTTTGTTTGAACTGTCCAAAGCACTATCAGCCTCTTGTAGCTCCCTGGGTGGTAAAATATATTGTTTCATTTCCTTTCAAAGCTGCATGCAGAACAACATTTACTGCCGCACAATATATTTGATGATACCAGATGGTACACCTGCCTGAATTCTTAACTTTTTGGTTTTTACCATGAAGTCTTCATCACATGCCCCCTAACAACAACAATAGAAACTATGCTAAACATGCTGAAAAATTTTATCAAACTTTAATTCACTCTAATGGCATTGGGTATGAGGGGAAATTTTTAATTTATTTATTTTAGTTATATCTGCCTCTAAGAATAACCATTAATTTTTATCTATCTTTGATTTGCTTGTACCGGATAACATGACTTAGATATCTGTTAATATGAGCAGACCATAACAGCTACGACCATAGTGGCATGCTGCTTAATATACAACTACAACTATTTTACCAACTTTTAAACACAAAGTCGGGCAGACCAGTGAGTGTTTGATGAAATAAGTTTTTTTTGAGACTCATCCTTACTTTACATGACTGCCTAGCTTGTGACCGAGTCTCTGACATGCTATCTCTATCTATCTATATCTCTATCTTCTGACATGCTATCTCTATCTTATTTTACCAATTTTTAATACAAAGTCGGGCAGACCAGCGGGTGTTTGATAAAATTAGATTTTTGGAGATCCTTACTTTACATGACTGCCTAGTTTGTGACCGAGTCTCTGACATGCTATCTCTATCTTCCTTATATCAACGGCTGACAACCCTCCAGAGGATTCGTATCCTGAGCTTTCTCCATCTGTGCGACTATCTCTGCCCATTGAGAGCATTGAATCAATGTTGTCTTGCTGGTTCCTCAAAAGATCATCAATCTAACAATAAACTGTTGGTAGGATTGCTCAAATCGCAAAAAAAAGGTTTGTGTAAAAACGTGTTTAATTTGAATAAAAAATTACATAGGGTCTGTGAACACGCAGTGCTCACAGCCTGAGTTCAAACTCATAACCAGACTCTCTAACTACTATTAGGGCATGCTTTATTAGTGAAAAAGGTGGTATTCTTTCTGCATACTATGTACACCGTATGTGTCCGCATCACCTACCACTTAAACAGATATTTTAAGTGTTTTATGTTTTTTTAATTTTATTCGTAACCTATCACAGTGGGTACCCTTTCCTTATCTTTTTCCAAGAATGCCAACGCTTCTTTCAGTTTCTCAAGTTGGTCCAATAGGTCATCAGGTATGGCTTGGCCTTGGGCTATAAATATCAAAAAGTATATTTTATTTTACAACCGTTAAAATACAGTACTTTAAACTTTCTTCAAAACAGAATATTTATTAAATCAAAAAAATAAGCTAAAAAGGCAAAAATTTATTTTTTATAGCGTGTTATGATTATGTAGTAATAAAAAGTTTGTGAAAATAAAATCAAAAGCTACAGTAAAACCCAGAAAGTATGAAACAACAACATTGAAATACTTACACAATCCATCGAGATCGCTCTTATCAGCTTTCGTAGGCATGATTTCCTTAAATACAAAATCAAAGTCAATTTCAGAACATTTCAAAGTCAACCACAAGTCGTAAAGTTTTATATTGTTAGTTTTACCTCCATCTCAACGACCCGCCCGTCAAGTTCAGTGTGTCTCTCATTCAAAGCCCCGATTCTCTCTAACATGTCGGTAGCCTGAAACAGCAAAGGGTTAATACACACTGTGGCTGATTTTAGCACCATGCCAAAACAAACTCGTAAATTTTTCGAGTTGAAAGACAGTTAAAAGGAAACAATGCAACCCGGGGTATGAAAGACAATTTCTGGCTAATTTTGTTTTTATTCTTAAATTAAATGGAAAATAAAAAACATATCTCTAACTTTAAGATTTTTACCTGCGGGAATCGTTCTTTAGCTGAGCTGAGTCTAGAACTCGTGGGCCGTGACCGTGGTTGACTTTCCAATTCCTCTTCAATGTCATCCTGCATTTATGGAAGGGGTGAATACTGGCGGGAGGGGGGTTACAAGAATAGGCAAAGTAGAATTTTGGTTTCTTACTATTAGACCCATACACAATACCATGATATTTTATCGATATGTTTAAACTTTTAGATTGTTGGTTACCTTTTGCCTTTGGAGATCCTCTATTTTCTTCATATGCTGGCTCAAAGCCTCTTCCAATACCGGCCAAGTGATGTAAGTTTCAAATTCACTCGGATCAGGATATTTGTTCAACTTGGCGTTAAGTGCGTCCTGTTACCAAAGAAAATTGGCTTTTATTGACCATGTACGAAAAAAGTTTGAAGGTAAATGTTAAAATCATGGCCGTCTTTGCAACTCTATACTATTTTATATTGGTTTCTGTTGCTCTTAATACAAAGCAATGTTTAAATTGAAAGATTAATTTAGTTTTAGTCTACAGTGGAGCATATTATTGTACTGACAAAGTAAACGTTTTTTTCTTAATCAGTTGGGCATTTTCAGAATCAACACATATACATAGCTGTGATTATTTATAAATATTTGTTTCGTTTATAATCTATAAGCAACTATTTTTTTTAAAAAAGAGAAAAAAACATGACTACTTGTGAATTAAAGGCACAGGGAATTTAAAATCAACTAAGGAATAAATTAAGAGCTGACAATTCAATTGCTTAATATAGAACTCACAATTTGGCGTTGTAGATCATTTATCCTTCCCTCATACTCCTCAACTGAGTCCAACCTTGACTTGATGGAGCTTAAGTCACCACGCTGTAAAGTAGTTAATCAGATATACTGCAGTGTATGAACTTAGCCAGTGCATAAAGCTAAATTGTAGATATTAAAATGTTTAAGTTGTGACACAGCTTGATTACATTGGGTTTTATCCAAGGGTATATATTTATGTCCATTTTAGGCAAGGTGACACTTTGTAATACTTACTAGCATACAAAAATTACAAGGTAAGCCAGGTATAATTTTATGCACAATAAAACAAAACCCTATTTTGGCATTATTATTCTGTTTACTCTGGCTGTTTGATTGTATATTTTGAGTAAAAGTAAGCTAATAATAGTCAATTTATCTCATATAAAGGGTAACAAAAAGTAGGGTAATGGTTTTTGATGGCCAAGTGAAGTAAACGATGGTAAAAGTAAGTGAGGAGCACATTTAAAATCGTCTTCAATATTATTTAGTACAAGGTCATGTGTGAAAAAAAATGTATTTAAGCACAATATGTAATTTGTGGTAAATTATATAATAATATAATACGCAATAATTTTTTTATATTTACTATGCAAAGTTATCTTTATGTATAAAAAATACATAAGTATATATACATATATATATATATATATATATATATATATATAATATTATAATATATATTATCACATGGTAAGAAAACAACGATTAGTCCAAAATGATTGATAATAAAAAGGCTTTGTAAATATAGGGAGAATTGCATTGGAATTAAATGATAGTTCCGTGGGGTTTAATTTAAATGCCGGTCTGTGGTAAGGACTTGTCAAGTAT
The DNA here is from genome assembly GCA_000149265.1 of Ciona savignyi. Classification (NCBI taxonomy): domain Eukaryota; kingdom Metazoa; phylum Chordata; class Ascidiacea; order Phlebobranchia; family Cionidae; genus Ciona; species Ciona savignyi. The sequence goes on from CH001993.1 coordinate 10,085, forward strand.
GTTGTATGAATTCCCTGGTTAAATAGCAACGGCTTTTCTTAAAGATATTCCAATTTGGAATCTCCTCACCCATCCCTACCAAACTCACAAGCTTTTATAGAAGAGTTTGACAAACGGGATTTAAAGTCTATTGTCCAGTCCTTAATAAGAGATACCAAACCAACTATTCTTTGTCACAGCACCACTCCACCATAGCTGAGCGAATTCAATAAGATGACTACCCCTTTACATTGTTAAATCACTTTAAAGGGTCTGAAGCTTAAGCCTGAAAACTCTTTCAGACAATAGCCAGACATAAGGAACTTGTGGAATCTGTACACACAGATTTCATGTATGAGAAATAAATTAAGAATGACACCATTAAACACCATGAATAGCTTTGTTAAACTCAATAAGTAAACATTTAACGACCTTAAACTACCAGCCACATAGGGTTTTACATCAATCATCTGATTAAATATGGAAAGACAGTACTCTATCACTATTACACAAAGCAAGACAAACTCAAGGTTAAAAACACGCCATGATGCATAACTGTTTCATTTAGCTAATTTTTTTATTATTAAAAAACGGGAAATAAAAGATGTATATTTTAATGCGTCAGTCCCTTCTTTACACAATGTATCCACTTTTAATTCATGTTAATAACTTTTACTTCATGTTAATAACTTTTACTTCATGTTAATAATTTTTAATTTTTTTCACAACATTCATAAACATTTTTCAGAAACTTTTCAGGAAATTTTAATCAACTAAAGGTATAAAAACAAAATATCAGCGTATATGAAAAATTTGTCATTAAGTTGAACAGGTGTCAAAACACAGCAGGATTTACTTGATTACTACTTTAACCAGCATCAATCGAAATTATCCCAATATATTGAAAACTTTAAATCACCTGATTGTTAAACTTATTCATGTCATTCCCCATTTCAGTTTGTCTTTCTTTCAGATCATGAATTTCTTTCAGCAGGGCATCAATTAGAGAGAGTGCCTGTGCACAAACAAGAAAACATTAAAACGAACAAACAACTTCAGGTTGTATTTACATAAGAGATAAGAACTAAATGTGTTTCATTTTTCAATGGAGTAATATGATGTTTATATCCAAGTTAGTATCAAAGGTCAAGAATTAAATGTAACATTAAAGGATAACAAAGTATATGAATTCTGCATTTTATCCCATGAAAACCATGCTATTCCAGGGGGTAGTATCATAAAACACATCGTAAAACTAAAACATTGTGACGTTTAAATAACAATGTAAACATGCATCGTTGAATCGTAAAACATTATTCTGTTTTATAAATATGTAGACATTGATTTTGATATAACCAACATATAATCTTTAACTCGTCTGGTAAAAAAGTCTTACCAAAAAACATTAAGTCAGAATAATTAATTTCATCATAATGAGACATTTCGGAAAAAAAACAATTGCATTATTAATGAGTAAAGACTATTTTACAAGTGGATTAGAGGTTAATCTTAAAAATGCAACAGTAAAAATTAAATTTAAAGATTTTTACATCGTGGTTTCAGTCCGTACCTTTGATATCCCAGTTTCATTAGTTTCCACTTGTTTTTGCATTTGTAGATGTTGCCAGACATCAGCGGCAGCGTTGATGGCTGTACCAGACCTATTGATACAAATCAATGGGGCTTGAATAGTCAAGTACACTTAGGGGTGTTTGTACAATGTATAGTTTATACTTCTATGCTCACTTGAAGCACCGTCTGGCAACATTTTGAAACAACTGTTTTGAATCGGGGGATTTTTTAAGATGACAAAAACTTTTTGATACATGTGTAAAAAATACAGGACAAAATGGTAACATTTTTGTAAAATATTAATCTTATTTTGAAAGCAGTGAAACTGAGCTTAGTTAAAAATTTACCGGTACTTCAATTTTGAAAACACTGCCTTTGAAAATAAGAGGAAAAATGTTTGTTATTTTGTCTTATTTGACTGAATTTGTCCAACATCTGGGTGACAACAATGAGACGTAACAGTACACGAACTTAAGTTAAAGCCTTATGTACATTAATTATGTACAATCTGTTTCCTTAATTTCAAAATCTTACTTTGATTTTTCTATGATATCATTGTCTGTGGGCAGTTGACTGAGAACTTCAAGTCTATTTTCCATTTGGGAGACTTTCTTGTCCAAAAGTTCCATGGAATCGTGTTTTGATAACTGGCAGATGATCTAAAGATTTTTCAAGTTTGTTATTACATTCTATAAGAGCCAATTGTAGTTAAATGTACAAGTCTTAAAGAGGTATACATATATTGCATACATTTAAATAAAAGCGCTCTTTTCATCCATTTCGCTACCGGTACATGACTGTTAATTTTAAAACAGTTATCTAGCGGAAAAGTATGCAAAATTTTTGTTTTAATAATTATATTGGCATTATTACTTTTAATCAAGTTTTTGCTTAAATTGTATATTTCCTTAAAAAAACAGCAGAATTGAATTAAATCTAACCTGAGTTGACTTGAGTGATCACATTTTGAAGGTCTAGTCTTGTTAAAATGCTTCCCAGCAAAGTATGAAGAATGTTGAAATTGACAGCCCCAATCTGTAAAGGAAATTATTTAAATTTAAAAATTAGAAACAAATTACAATTTTTTTAAAACTTAAAAATTATTTAAAAATTAAAAAACAAAAATCATGATTATACTTTACGAAAAAATCCAAAAGTTAAATCAGGATTTGATTAATCATGACAGAAAAGCGATCATTAAATATTTATTTACCTCAGGGGTTCCTAATGATAAATCCAACAATTCCGTGAGGGTTTTCTCTGTTTGGTGAGATGACACATTGTCATCGGAAGCAGCAGAAGTTGTCAGTGAAATTGACATCTACAAGTAAAATTGTTACAACTCCAAAGATTAAAATTTATGTAAACTGGGTTGCTTTAACCTTGTCAGCTTAAAGGGTATATAATAATAATGAGTACTTTAAAACTAGCTCTGGGTAAATTATTGTAACACTGCACATTTCACATACTGTAATAAAAATATGATGTGTATATATATATACAGATATAGGTACCGGTATGGTAATGCACACGAGAAGTAGGGCTTTGATATATTAAACTAGGCAGATTATGATAAGGCTGTATATAACTATTGTACTAACTGCTATATATATTTTTGTTGTATATTTAATTGTTAAGTTTAATATTTTCTTACTTTGCTGGCAGTTAATATTGTCAAGATGAAAGTAAAACTATTTTGATTCAGATGAGTTTAACCGTTCACTCTCTGCAGTTAACGCTTCATTCTCTCTTCATCTGAAGGACTGGCATGAAATATAATCAGTTAGATGGCACCGCGCCGCTTTCTTCAATAAACCAAACCGGTCGTGACTGCAAGCCAACTTCTTTAGAAGTGGTGCACTAGCGGATGAATATATAAAATTGAACTTGTAAAATCAAATCTTACCTTAAAATTATCGCCGAAAACCGTTATATTACGTTTTTATTGTATTCAAACCTGTATTTCAGTATTTTTTGGTAACTTTTCCAAGCAAAATATTGCTATTAAATCGTTTAAAACTTGCACAAAGCGGGTTACTAAGCAACAGAGTGAAGCTGAATATATTGTAACGTCATAATCATAGTAAAGGGGAATTCCCATTGTAGGAACATTTTCAGTGTGTTTCCATGTTCGTAATTTTCATGGATGACTAAGCCTGCTTATTTAGATCAGCAGCTGTTTTACGTTTATTATTTGTAATAAAACCGGTTTATTTAAATTAAAAATTCGGTCGTGCCATTTTGGATTTCATGAATTACATTGTTTTTGCAACAGTCGAGCTAATGGAATTTATTTAGGCTTTTTAGGTAGCTAAGCTACAGTACTTGTAAGTTGTAATTCGTTGAAACCCCACCATGGGTTGTGACACTATATATATTGATGGCAATTTGGTGACATTATCTGAAAACATATTTATGTACAAAAACTCTGCTCAAGCAATATTTTTACTTTCATCATTTTGTGGAAAACTTGGTGTTAATCTTTGCCTAGTCACTAACTCAAGTTCTACAAAAATTGCAAATTTCGGATTTGTGGTGCCAAGTGCAATATTCAGTGATGTGAAAACAATTTCTATTCAAAATTTACCTGATGCAGTTGGAGCTTGCGTGTTGCCATGTGTGTCAGTGAACCATGGTTTGAAGATAATATCAGGTCTTTGCCATGTACTCAGATATATCATAAAGTTTCAAATCAAAAACCATGATGATAGCAAATTTCTGAAAGGTCTTCTGGGTCATAAGCAATGCTGTTTGAAAGCTTCTTCTGAGATAAGTTCCCGGACCAATTTATGTGAGGTTTTGGCACCTCAGATAATCGACCATTGGCTACCCTCTTGTAACAAATATGTGGAAATAGATGATTCAGACATTCCACCCCCAATCTTACAGTTTGAAGGTCACATGAGGAAACCTATTGTAATTCACAACATGGACAAAATGCAAAGAATAGTTTTGGAAAGATTGGAAGCCAAAGATATTGTCACGAAAGAACCTCCTAATAAAAAGATTAAAGCCAGAAAACGAGTAATAAAAACAAACGATTTACCACCTTTAGAACACGTGTTCACAGAAGGGGTGGAATTCATGATCTCGGATTTAGCATTGCTTCCTTGCATGCATAGCTTTATACAACTATCAGGACACAAATTGTGCGATTTAAAGTTGAGTCTGCCGTTAACCCTATTGTGGTACCACCGGCTTCATAGCATAGATGATGTTGTAAAAGCTGCGTCTAATTGTGGAGTTAAGTTAATTCCGGTGTCTGAATTTGTTGGCCACAAAAAAACTAACTTTGAAAACGGGACATATCAAGTATTAGAACTGAATGGTTCTGAAGAGACATTTGGTTTTAAAAATGGAAAGCGAATTATATCTAATGGAAAGATGCCATCTGACAAAACTGACAATACTCACAATGTAAATGTGTCTGCTCATAACAAAAAACAGCTTGACATTACATTACGGCGAGATTTACCTGGCATTATTGTGAAAGTAAACGAGTTGGTTAATATAAAGTTTGAAAATCTCGAGCGAAAATGCATTGAGTTACAGTGGGAGACATTCCCCTCTTCTGTGCACCCAACCCAAGGTGAACTGTCGCTAGCCCGAGCATCTAGAAAATGTCACCAAATAGAAAATATTGTAGGAGCCGTTATGGAAACATGTAAGAAAGATGACGTCATTGTTGATTTCTGCAGTGGCGGCGGCCATGTTGGAATTGTGCTCGCTTATTTACTTCCATCTTGTAAAGTAATATTGGTGGAAAATAAAGAAGAGTCATTGGATCGCGCCTATCAAAGAATTCAGACTTTAAAACTTAAAAATATAATGTTGTACCAATGTAACTTGGATCAGTTTTCTAAAGATTTTGATATTGGTATTGCACTTCATGCATGTGGGGTAGCCACGGATATGGTGCTGCAAAAGTGCATTAGTAACCACGCGTCTTTTGTCATCTCACCCTGCTGCTACGGCAAGATTCAAAACACCGCTACGCTGACATACCCCCAAAGTTCAATGTTTAAAAACAGCTTAATCTCATACGAACAGCTGGTTCTTCTTGGTCATGGGGGGGACCAGACATCTTGGAACTTTGAGTCGGAAAAATCAAAGCAAGGCAAGCACTGCATGGGCCTTGTTGATTCTGATAGATGTCACTTTGCTACTGAGAGTAACTACAGAACAAAGATGTACACAATGCTTCCAACCAACTGCTCCCCCAAAAACAATTTAATTGTTGGTGTTCTTAAGTAAAGTTAACTAATATGTCAACTGTGTTTTTTATATATTGTATAAACTATTCCAAGATACAACACAAGGCACACTAAGCCAAAGAATGAAGTCATGAAACTTCTGACAATAACTTTATTATTTTATCAGCATCCCTATAAATAATCATTTGTATCTTAAATAAAGCCATGTAAGTTTATTACACCACAGTACAATTTCATTTATTAGGATCAGCACCGATTTACAGTTAATATCTTATTCATGCATTGTGTTTATTATTGATGCACTGGATTTTAAAATTGATTTCCTGTTTCATTAATTACCATTATCAATTTACATAATATCTGGTGTTTTGTTTTGTCAAGACATATGTTTTGTCTTTTTATCAGGAATAGTAATAAATATTTATTGCTTAATATAAGTCACCGTAAAAATGAGTGAAAACAATGCGGGAAAGTTCAATTTAACATTTATTCGGCATGGTGAAACAGATTTAAACTTGAAGGGAGTTTTACAAGGCCATGTAGATGCTGAGCTCAATGACACTGGAAAACAACAGGCAATCGGTATTGGTCGGTAAGTTGTGAAAATAAATAATATTTTTGGAAATATAAATTGGGAATATAAGTCATACTAGTTTTTGGATAAGAAGTCGCGAAAATAAAATAAGGTAGGTAAGTTGTAAAAATAGTATTTTTTTTAAAAAGGTATTTTTATTCTAACCTCTGTTTGGTTAATAGTTTTAAAGGGAAGAGTTTTGACCACGAACATCCACTTACGCATACAGTGGGGGTTTGATACACAAATTGTACAATTATTATATAATGCTTTATTGTTAATGTCAGGTGTAAGTTACAGCAATGAATATTTTGCAATAATCATTATACGCTGACCTGATTATGCACCTGGGCTTGATATTTTTAAAACATAACAACTAAAGGTAAATTTATTATTGGATATTTGCAACTATGTTAAACAAAAGCTGTAATTGATATCGCGAAATGTAGAATAATATAGGACGTTGGTTTGCAACAAAAACATAAAAATGATCATATTTTCACCTAAAAATTAAAATATTAACCAGATTTTGGCGATATTCTGTTTTACCTACTTTGTTAATTCAACTATAATTAGATTTTACATCCAGACACCTTCAAAATGAGAGTTTCTCTCACATATACAGCAGTGACTTGTCTCGTGCATTTCAGACCTGCGTTCATACTTTGCAACAGAACAAACACGCCGTTTCGCAAGGTAACTTAGCTGGTTGGCTAATACACTTCCTTTTCATGCAAATCTGATATATTTTTGTTTAATCCCTGTAAATTGGAAAATGTAATAGAGTTATCACAATATCAGAGCGATTGGAATGTGTTGAGCTAAATAAGGATGTTTCTTTTTAATTAAAGTGTTAAACAAAACAGAAGCAATATCTTCAAGTTTATTTAATTAAATAAATACTGAACTAGTAAGTAATAAACTTATACATTTTACAATACTATTATTAATTATCTATTTAGTTGAATCTCAAAATGAACTTAATCATGTGGAAGATCTTATCACTGTGAATGCGATGCTTCGAGAACGAAAGTTTGGTTGCATGGAGGGTAAACAAATCAATAACTTCTAGTTATATTATGGTTGTTTAGTAATGATATAAATTTAAATTCATGTTTATCTGTGCCTTATGTTATCAAGATGTTACAATGTACAGGCTTGATGTTCGATGTTATCTCGTGGAAAATGCAGTTGCTGGTCTATTACATGCAATTGTCAACTTAAAAATAATGTTTCGCATGAAAAAAGGATGACACTTGAGTTAAAATGAATGATATTTTCTCATTTTAGTTAATAAACATGAATATCTTATTTTTTTAATAAAAATATGAAATTTTCTCTGCCTGTGCAAATACCGGATCGATCCAGCTACATGGATGCCCAAACACCAATTGACTGCTGTGAATCAAAGTTAACAGGAAGACAATTGACTGTGAATTTGCTAACAGGGAAACATTGGCATGAATTGTATCGTGCTGAAAGACAATCCGATGTGACTGAAGGTGAAGATTTTGTTCCAGAAGGTGCAGAGAGTGTTAACGACGTTCGCATTCGAGCCAAAGGTTTCTTTATGTACGGTAAATACTGAATTAAATAAAACGATCTCGTTTTTGTTTTTAATTAATGGTTTGTTAAAAATAGAAAATTGTTAGTAAAATATAGATTATTTTTTATGTTTTTATGTGTCAATTAACAACTCCCGGACAATTTAACATGGACAATTAGGATAGGATAGGATATTAATGTTATTTATATATCCCCTTTAATGGGAAAACCAAGGGGGTTAACACACAGGCAATCGTCAGATCACCTCACGCACACCGTCGGGTTACCAGATCTATTGCAATGTGTTATGTATGATTCACACGTTTCTTCTATTTTGTAGAACCCATAAAAATCTGCTGGGTTCAGGCAATGTCAGTTAAGTGCCTTGCCCAAGGACACAACTGACTAGTTAGCGACCAGTTTCGAACCTGCAACCTTTTGGTTGAAAGGCGTCGCAGTAAAACATCAGACTAACCCGGTTGGACAATTGTAAGATTACTTTCCACACAATTGAAATACTGAATTTTTTGTAGTTATATGATTGAGACTTTGCTACTATTTTTATTTCTCCAATGAATTAACCTACTGGGTTCATGTGAAGCCTGCATTAGCCAGGAACACAATCGAAACAGCAGTGGCTGGTATAGATCTAAAAACCTTTTGGGTGAGGGTCGACACTCTAACTAAATTAATTTGGCTGGACTAGGTTACCTATATAAATTAAGTCTTTGGCACTGCAAAGCAAGATAATCTGAATATCTCATACATACTTCATTAGCATCCATTAGAAAATTTATCAAAAGTTGTTGGAAATGAGATATTCTTGTGTTATAACATTATTGCAATTTCCTATTTCCAGGAAAAAACATAAATATCATATTCTACCAATAAACACTTTTTTTGCTTCTTACAAATTCGTAATAATTTTCTTAACTATGTATTTTCAGAAATTTATGCAAATCCATTTACGAAGAAACTAATTCAAAGTTGAGCCAAGAATCTTGTCCCAACATATTAGTTGTCAGTCATGGAGGTTATATTAGAGTCACCTTGAAACTGTAAGTTAGTTTTTATGTGTTTTGTAATTGAACACACACATCAATTAATTTTTTTAATTTTACAGAATAGCTTGGTGGGTTAGTGCTATAGCTAGGTAGTTCTGTCCTGTACAGCGTAGTACTCTGTGGATATCGCCTGGATCAACTAGATTAATGGGTGTGGGTTGTACTAAACTAAAAAAATGCCTTAAGTATATTTAACATACTTCAATAGCTCTAACAACCCGACTATACAGAAAATTAACAATGACGTTTTAATTCACATCCTACTGCAACAACAAGATAAAGTTTAGCAAGGAAATCTTCAATATTACGAATCACACACACCTTTTTTGACCAAAATTTTCGATCTTTATTTTTAAAACTTTTTGTTATTTTGTGTATTTTATGACCACCGAACACTTTCCAGTTTTTTTGATGAATTTGGCTGTAGCGTGCCCGACCACATTCTTGATAGCTTCATGAACAATTGTGCCAAGTCCAGTTTTGTCGTCACTCTGCCAACTTCTACTGATTCATCTGATCCTTTTACGGGAAGTTCACCAACTGAAAATTGGCATGAAGGAATTACTGTTAAGTGTACAGTCTATAATGAAACTGCGTGATAAACAGCTAATATTTATATAGAAACATACTGAAGGGCAACCCCATACTTAATTAGTATTGTTAAACAATAAAGTTCGAAACATTATAGCATTGTCCTATTTCATTTGCATAAAACGTAGTTTTGCCCTTTTTCCACTTTATGTGCCTTTCATTTAAATTACAGTGGAACCCCGCTTAGAGACCACCTCGATAACACGACCACCTCACTATCAAGACCACTTTAGTGCGGTCCCAAATAATTTACTATGGTAATGCATTGTATTCTGTTTCAATAACGCGACCACCCCGGTTTCCAGACCAGGACCGCCATATTTTGGTCCAAAACTTCAAATTTGACTCCGCTTAAGTGACCACATGTGCTAAATAATTGCCTTTTTTACCAAAATAATAAGGTGAAATTTCTTTTATGATCAAAACAATAAGAATAAATGAGTGCACACGAAAGAAAATGTGGCAAACAGTACTGAATCTTACAAGATAAACTTTAGTATTAAATTCATTCTGTAGTATCTGATAAAAATAATGGCATTTGGTAAAAATTTAGTAAAAATGCAGACGTTTAAGCTCATATGACGACAACTTGCTCCAAATCAAAATTCACTAACACGACCACCCCGCTAACGCGACCGCTTGATCACGGTCCCGTGGGTGGTCAGGTAAGCGGGGTTCTACTGTATGTAGCGTTTTGTGTATTTTGAAGTAACAAATAAACTAGAGTGTCGACCATATGTATACAGTTTATTTTTTGTAAGCCGAAACGGATGGGTCCCGTAGTTAACAAAGCAAACTTCTTAGGTTAAAAACTGAGCCGTAAAATTTGGGGTATTCCGTTGGGCTATTTAGGCTATTTATCACAATTTAAATAGAAGTTTGTCCGACAGGTTAGTCTAGTGGTAAAGTGCGTCGCCTTTCAGTGAAGGGATGTAGATGCGAAACTGGTCGATATTCCTTCGTGTGTATATAAAGCGTTACGTAGACTGATTGCTGCTATAAGTGTAATTGTGTTTCTAGGGATTTACCGAAAATCCGTTTAAGATGCGTATGTGGTTTTTCTATGTATTATACCAACCTCGAAATTCTTTTACGATTTGTATAGGTTTATTCCAGGGGTCGGCAACCTTTTGCCATGTTTACCGATATTTCACAAAATAAAGATCACTGAGAGCCTCAAAACTAATATTTGCGCAATAATAGGAATAGACACGAGTTGTAGTGTTTATTT
>CH001993.1:20954-42648 GCA_000149265.1 Ciona savignyi
AACCAATTAAGACCTCTATGAACGGCAGTATGTGACGAGTGGTACCCTCCATGAGTCATCGTTTTTAAACGAGTGTTTTGCTGAGTAACAATGGTGGTGATTCCCCAATGTTTGTTTGGCTAAAAGAAGCATGTGCTAGGCTGCGCGCCAGTGTTCTCGTTTAGCTGTAAAGTTTTGTAATCGTGGAGCAGTGCTTTGTAAAATAAAGGTGTTAAATGTGCATCTGCTAGCTGTTTTGTTGGAAAAAGTTGCCGATGTACGAAGGGGTATGGGCTCAAAATTTTTAAACACAATTTTGTAGGGTTTTGAGTTTAGGTTGCAGATCCAAGCTTTAATTTTAAATTGTGAAAAAATCTAAGACTTCCTATGTCAGGATTTTGAGTGACAGTCGTTTTTGTGAGGTCAGTTTGCATTGGAGAGATAGGGAAAATAATTAGTTGAACGCCTGCTGCACTTATATATATATATTTAAACGTATTTAAGCTTGTTATAGTAGCAATAAATTGACAACAGCCGCATCAGGATGAAAAAGCCACATGTTGTCGACCCCTGGTTAAGCCTGTACAGGTATATAATATAAGTGCAAGACCAGTTCGGCCGGTTGGTCTAGCGCAGGGATGTCCAACCTTTTATTGTAGTGGGCCGCAGTGTCACCTAAAATAAATTCAATGGGCCGCAGAATGTATTAAATTTCACTAAAAAATAGGCAGGGTTCGAATTAATGGTTTTGAAATGATTTGCGAAATGCGCGGATAAAGAGCGCGTGAAAAAAATTTTGGTTATGATAAATTGCCTTAAACGATCAGAAAGATATTTATTTCATAAAGCAGACAGTACCGTTATTTAGTAGTACAGTAATGATAAATTGCAATAAACGTAAATTTAAAAAAAGGGGTGTGTCGCATCTCGCCAATCATAAATAAAGGAATCGAGGTATATTAACGCATAATGGCGATTATTGCGTTTGATGGAAATGCTTATTATACGCCAATAATGCAAAGTAAAGCCAAGGTAAATAAATAATGTTATGTTGAAGGCAAACGATGTTATATTAACGTGTTGAGAATTTATTATTAAAATTGCGCGAAATCAGTAACGGTAATATATATTTTCGCGATTTTGTTAAATTTTGTAATTTGCGAACTTTAGAAAACAGTTAGCGAATAGCGATTCGCGATCCCTTATTTCCAACCGTGAATGGGTACATAAAGAAACAATTACAAGCCATTAAAATTTCATCTTTGAAAAAAGGAACAAATAACAAACATATAGAAAAAAACAAAAACTTATTTCTGCAATACAAAGTCAATGAGATAAGTTTTTGTCGTCCGTCGGTTTCTTTCTGCAGTTTTGATGTTTACTGCGTCACTAAAAGCTGACTGATACATTTGAATTAGGCCAAGATTTAAAGTTCAAAATACTACTTGGAGTAAAAATGACTAGCGGGCCGCACAAAAATTTCAGGTGGGCCGCACTGCGGCCCGCGGGCCGCAGGTAAGTGGGTCGCCGTTCAATCGAAAGGTTGGAGGTGCGAAACTGGTCGCTAGCTAGTCAGTTGTGTCCTTGGGCAATGCACTTTACGGACATTGCCTGAACCCAGCGGATTAATGAGTTCTACCAAATTAAAGAAACGTGTCTATCATATTCAACACACTTTTAGCGACCACATGTGTTACATAAGATTTATGATCGCACAGCCGGCATTGGCGCTGACAATGCGTCATCACTGAAATATTATTAGTAGGTTTACGATTATTACCGCAGCTGACGGATACTTTGCCTATATAAGTTTATTTCATTTTTGCTCGAGAGTCTTAACGCATTAAGTAGCATCTTGTATATGACCAATACTGAGAGCTTTTTACCTGAAGTCTATATCGTTGCAACATCTAATGATTTACTCGTAATTGGTACTAAGTTAATCGCCTCAATTGCTCAATACATTTGATGTTATAAAAATACTGAGGAGTTGATAGACGAACCACAGAAGTCGAAGAGTCGTTTACGCAGAAAACCTCAATTAATTAGCGCACCTATATGAGAGTCGAGATAGCGCGTATAAAGGGAACCGCATATCGCATCAGGTGTTGTAACCGGCTTACCTGGGTGCCTACAAGGAACAATCTAACGAAATAGGCAGCGACCTGCAACGGCTCCCTACACACTGAAATAGCTCCTGTAACCCGACGGTGGGCGCGAGGTGACCTGAAGATTTCCCGTGTGTTAACCCCCTTGGTTTTTAAATTCACGGTGATAAAAAAGAATATCCTATCTAAACCTAGCGGATTAATGAGTTCTACTAAATTAAAGGAACATGTCTATTATACGCAACACACTACAATAGCTCCGGTAACCCGACGGTGGGGGCAAGGTAATCTGACGATTGCCCGTGTGTCAAACCCCTTGGTTTTCCCATTCACGGGCATAAACATTAATATCTTATCCTATTCTATCTATTCTATACTTGTCAATAATCAATCCCTCAATATAGAATCCATTGTGCGAGGTAATATTGATGAAGGATTACTTACCACCCGTGATCCATAAATACACAAATCCCTTTCCGGTTGAGAATCGCTGCCTTAAACAAGTTCTGACACATTGCAATAGCACGACAACCCGACAGTTACCACGAGGTTATGTGTTCTATCAACGGTTATACACAATGGGGATGAACCTGAGTTGTTTTGTGTGACGTAGATGCAGCGGAGAGAAACACGTCATCAACATCCACTGATTTTCAGGAAACTATATGAAAAATTGGTGTAGTACCTTTTAACTTTCGGTCTCTTTTGCATTAATGTTGCACTGACCGTAGGAGAGAAACTGTGTAGAGCAATCTTAGCAGAGCTTACTTAAATTTAAACAGCTCGTGCTTATGGTATCACTATTATAAATAATCGGCCACCTATTGTTTAGAAGATCAGGTGTAATATTTTCTGAATTATTAACGACATTTCCATGGATTTCTTTGGTTTGATGGTCGTTGCCTGTGGTTTAAGCATTGCTTTGTCAGGTAATGTTTATTGCAAATGTTTATTTGTGATTGATTCCAACATTATACAGTCGTGTCTGCATCTCAACGAGGTCAAAATGTCATGCAATCGTATTCAACATGGAAGACAAAAAGGGAATTCGTCGGCTACCCAATGTGCTTGAATGTTGCACCCATTTCGGCCAATGTAACAGTTACCACCTACCATGCATCTATGCCGGAGACATTCAATGCTAGCGTGATCGAAATCACTTCATCCGGATTCTGGATTGAAATCGAAAGAACTGACCAGTCCACAGGCTGGGACGCCGCTATTGTTGTGAATTGGACATTGTATTTTGAAGGTTGGTTGCATTAATAGAAAGATATATATACAAACCGTGATTTAGAAAAATGGATATCCAAAATTTTTAATAAGTGAATCAGCAATCTGAAATTTATACTGGGACATTTATTTTAAAGAGATTTGCATTGACAGATGACGGAATTGTGCACAACAAGTTCTTCATTTGGATGCCTGATCCAAGTAAATGGATCTACCAGGATCGCTATGAAGCACAGAATTCTTGCAAACTACTTGGTGCCGCGCTGGTCGATATTGTAGACAAGGAAATGTATGACGTAGTTTATAATTACGTCAAGACCACGATTGTCTCTAATGGTGGAACATGGGCTCGAATGTGGCTTGGTATGAACTATAATCCCACGGTTTGTGCGAACAAGTTATATTTATTGCACAATAGAATATCTTGCGTTTAACAACATTAGACATATACTTTGCCTTATTAGATGATCGATGTATAGACCTTTCGTTTGACATTTTGCGGCAATATTTCACAATTAATTTCGATAGTCTTGTTGTGAAACGTACAACCTTGCAAAGCTTCCATGCACAGTAAAATATTTGTTTTTTTTTTCAGATACATGAAATGTCAACAAGCAATGGGAAACCAGCGTTTAACGGAGCTTGGCTGTCTGGATATCCGAAATCCCATGCAATTCGTACCGGGTTGCTCCTACAAGTCATAGCTGACCCATCGTACTCAAATATTGGAATATGGAATCGCCCGCCCGATGTTAAAACATCAACACGTAACCTCTGTGCAAAATCTTACTAAACCATCGCCACCCATCCAACCGAGGGTACAACATTTCACATTCATTGCCTTTTTACTTATTTATATATCTGCGCGTTTCAAGGTCATAACACATTTATTTCTAAAATTCTGTCGTAATTGAGATGTCCAATAATGACAAAACGAATCTAAAACTAGAGATGGTAGCGACCTGGCTACGTCACAGTGAACCGAAGCGGTCTTTGCCTTTTTTTTATGTTTTAACAACGGTGTGTTTAATTCATTATTTCGTTGTTTACTGTTGGCGCGAATACATGTCAATTACGTAAAAAAGATACCAGGTTATACATGCTGAATATATTAAAAATGCATGGGACGGGCAGTCATCATATTACCTCGCGCTCATCGTTGGGTTACCGGAACTGTTACATTGTGTTGTGCATGATATAGACTATTCTTCAATTTGGTAACGCAATATTACAGTGGGTTTAGGCAATGTCCGCTAAGTGCCTTGCCAAAGGATATAACCGACTACCTGGCGATCAGTTTTTAACCTGCTGATATGTTTTTGGTTTCTCTTCGTGTTACTATCTGGAATTAAAGTCAATGTTTACTCAAAAGAAGTTTTAGATTTTCCCAGGCCCACTATGAATCCATTTACGGGAACCCCTACCCCAACACTTAACCGCACTAAAACCAATGTACAGTCTGCTTAACGGCCCCATAATAACATAACTTTTAAACTTTTTAGAGATGTAAGTTATTATATATTAGATATGCAGTGGGAAATGTTGGCTAAATCACGTCAGGAAAACTGCAGACAGGACCGACAATACACAAACGACAACCGGTTCCCAAAATTTAAGTCAATTTGTGGTCAATATTCTTTGTTTTTCGATATCATAAAACTAAAATGGATCATTCATTTTAAATAGAAAAAGTTTAGTATACACCTAAAATAAATTTAAAAAATACCAGTGTACCGGGAAAAGGTAGCAAAAATAGAACGAAAAATACATTATAAAACATTATTGTCACGTGTATAAAATATTTGGTCACTCAACAACAGCATAAATTGATAAATAATTTAAATTAATGTGCAGGCACCCAGACAATTCAGTTTTATTGTGTTTTAAATATAACTAGGTTAATACCCTTGTTCAGAAAACATGAATATCAAGTTTGGATTGGTAACTCAAAAATCCATAAGTGGTGCTTGCAGAAACAAAAGTTTTACGCTTTGTATAATTTATACCAAGAGTGATTAGATAACTCAGGAAAACGATCGTTTATGTATGCAGAAGTATAAAGTCAAAATGTGTTTTAAAAATAGTGGTGGCTAACGAGTGACACTTTCTAGTGTTTTCTTAAGCTTGTTTCTGCAAGTAGAAACTGATCGGTCCATGAATTACCAAACCAAACTTATTTTCGATGATATATTTCGATGGTTAAATAAGTATGATATATAAGATTCGTATATATCTAGGCCTTCGCGGGTTAAAAACTATATTTCGTTTACCAATTTTTATTTTTTAGGAATACGTGAAATTTAGGGGTATTCCTTTGGGCTATCTGATAAGAGCACATCTAGGCCAACATTCTATATAATTTCAATCTTGACGTGTTTCTCTCTGTCGCATCTACGCCATCTAAGTAAAATATCTACGCATCTACGTGCATCTAAGTAAAATATTCCCCATGATTCATAATTCTTAAACCAGTCAACCTTTTTTGTTGCATGCCTTCCTTTGCATATTTTGAATATTTTCATTTATCCTCTAACATATAAAGTACCCACAATTCGAGTAACTACTAGACCAGGGGTTCTTAAACTGGGGGGCGCGCCCCCCTTGGGGGGCGTGGAATCTTCTCAAGGGGGGCGCGAGCATGACAGTGACATATTGCAGGGTTCGAATTAACAATTTTGAAACGATTCGCGAAATGCGTGGGATACGAGAAAATCGTTTTCGCGCTTTAGCTATGTTAAATTGCCTTAGAATGCGGTTTCAGAACCTCTCAAACTAATCTTTAAAGTCAGTAAGATAATTCATTAAGCAAACAGTACCGTTATTAAGTAGTAATGATAAACTACAATAAAAGTGTCATGAGTTAATGCGTGTAGGATAGGACGAATATCGACGAACCGAAGCCTTTGAAACGAGTAATCTTACTTTTTAAAACACCATATAACCTTATTATCAAGAGGTGTGTCGCATCTCCGCCAATCATAAATAAAGGATTCCTGGTATATTAACGCATAATGGCTATTGTTGCGTTGTGATAAAAATGCTTATTATGTGTCAATAATGCAAAGTAAAAGCAAGGTAAATAAATGTACTAGTAATTCCATTGTTAAATGTTATGTTAAAGTCAAAATATGTTATATTATATTGTGTTGATGATTTATTATTAAAAGTGCGCGAAATCAGTAAGGGCAATTTATATTTTCTCGATTTTGTTAAGTTTTGTAATTCGCGAACTTTAAAAAACGGTTCGCGAATAGCGATTCGCGATCCCTTGCATCCTTTACACTAAGCAGGGTAATGTCAAATAAATTATTGCTCTATTTTTCGTAAATTTGATTTTTGAGTAGGTGGGGCGTGAGCGTGTAGTACCTTTTAACTTTCGGTCTCTTTTGCATTAATGTTGCACTGACCGTAGCAGAACAAGTGTTTAGAGCAATCTCAGCAGAGCTTACTCAAATTTAAACAGCTCGTGTTTATGGTATCACTATTATAAATATTCGGTTACCTATTGTTTAGAAGATCAGGTGTTTTATTTCTAGGAATTTACCGGAAATCCGTTTATGATGCGTATAGGCTTTGTCTATCTATTTTACCAACCTTGAAATCCTCTTACTTTGTTGGGTTAATATGCGTGTATGCTAAATATTGAAAGAACGTCTCATGTATACACAACACATAACAACCCAGTTACATTACAGGGAACAGAAGGTAATCTGGCAATTTTCCTGCAAATACACCATCTTAAGTATTCGCAAAGTAATCTAATTGCTGTGAGTTAAGGAACCTTGAATTTTTCGAGTATAAGGAGAAAAACATGAATATTCTATTCTATCCCCATTAACCTAAAACAATTGAGTGACACATTGAAATAGCCTCGACAACCTGACAATAAGCACAAGGTTATGTGTTCCATCGACCGTTATACATAACGGGGATAAACCCGAGCTTTGTGTGACGTAGATGCAGCGGAGAGAAACACGTTATTAATACCCACCGATTTTTATGAAGCAATATTAATGTTCGGTGTAGTACTCTTTAATATTTGGTATTTTTACATAGGTATCATTAACCGTACTAGAGAAAACTGTTTAGACATATTTTAGCAGAGCTTAATCAAATGTAGACCGCTGGTATTTATGGTATTAGTATTATAAATATTTGGCCACCTATTGTTTAGAAGATCAGGTATAATAATTGCTGAAGTATTGACGACATGTCAAATGTCAGTAAAGTAAAATTCCGGGACATTTTGCTAACCGGGACGGGACACCGGGACAGATATTTAAACTCGAAATGTCCTTGCCAAACCGGGACGTATGGTATAGGTCTATCTAAGCCTGGATACTCGTTAAAAATCAGCTGTATTTTTTTATTATTTCTGGTAAAATGCCTTCTCCTAAATCGGATATCAACGGTGCGATCTATAACTAATGTCATGAGTAATTTTTGAAAATACAAGTATTGTGCATTTCCACGGGGAGATATAGTGGCCGCAAACTGAGATCAAGTGTATCAGAGTAATATATTACTTTTATTTAAGTCGGCCGAAATATCTTGTTAGGTTAATGCAGTGCCTTTCCGCCAAAGAGGAGAAATTTCAAAAACGATTTGTGACACCTTACAGTAGCACCGACAACGCGACAATTAGCACGGAGTTATGTGTTCCATCGACCGATATACACAATGGGGATGAACCTGAGCTTTGTGTGACGCTAGTTGTTGCGGAGAGAAACACGTCATCAACATCCACAGATTTTCAGGAAACAATATGAAAGTTTGGTGTACTACCTTTCAACTTTCGGTCTCTTTTGCAAAATGTGTAGCGCTAACCGTAACTGTTTAGACTTATTTAATCAGAGTTGTTTTAAACAGCACCTATACTTATCGAATCAGTATTATAAATATTGCACCACCTATTATTTAGCAGGCTAGGTATGTAATATTTGCTAAGAACGGCATTTGCATGGATTTCTTCGGTTTAGTTGTTGTTGTCTGTGGTTTGAGCTTTGTTTTGTCAGGTAAGGTTTATCGCAAATGTTTATTATGGGTCCCATTTGGAAAAATGGGACACATATTGTTTTCGTCCGTTTTTTTCGTCAAAGGTTTGACTGCCATACCATGTCTCCCCGACGTCTACCAGAAGGAGTAATGAAATGGCAATTCAACTTTGTCATTTGTTGGAAAACATGGTCCAGATATGCAGAAACCTAAATTTTGGGTAATAAATTCAGTAGAATACCACTGAGACGTTAAAAAACAATACGGCATATTTCAAAAAAGATTTTTTGAGCATAGTGCGTAAACGGCTGCTCCAATTTTCAGATTTGGTAAAATGTTAGTGCGGTAGCCGCCACTGTATCAATGAAAAAAACACCTAGGAAAATACCCTAAAAACTATATTTTGTTCCTAAATCATGATTGCGACAGGAATATGTCATATCGCCCCAGCATCTTTTTTAAAAGGGGTCGTAAAATTGGATTAAAACTTTAAGAATTGTATATAACATGACCCAGATATGTAAAACAGAAATTTATGTACTAAAGGTAGGGGAATTGCCGAATGCATGAAAATATTAATCAGGCTGTTTGGGAAATTTAGCTTCATTTTACTATAAGCGATTGACAAGAGGCTTCAATGTAAACCAATGGTGATAAAATAAAATGTTTATTCAGTTGTGTCTGCATCTCAACGAGGTCAAAATGTCATGCAATCGTATTCACCATGGAAGACAAAAAGGGAATTCGTCGGCCACCTAATGTGCTTGAATGTTGCACCCATTTCGGCCAATGTAACAGTTACCACCTACCATGCACCTTTGCCGGACAAATTTGAGGCAATTGTGATTGAAATCACTTCATCCGGATTCTGGATTGAAATCAAAAGAACTGACCAGTCTATAGGTTGGAACGAAGCTATCGTTGTGAATTGGACATTGTATTTCGAAGGTTGGTTGCGTTTACTAACTGGTGGTTATACAAACCGCGCGTAAAAATGGATATCAAGAATATTTTTTTTGGTGAAACAAAAATCTGACTCTACTAAAACATTTATTTTAAAGAGATTTACGTTGACAGATGACGGAATTGTGCACAACAAGTACTTCATTTGGATGCCTGAGCCAAGCAAATGGATCTACCAGAATCGCTATGAAGCACAGAAATCTTGCACAACTATATGGTGCCGCGCTGGTTGATATTGTAGACAAGGAAATGTATGATGTAGTTTATAATTACGTCAGGACCACGATTGTCTCTTTTGATAAAAAATGGGCTCAAATCTGGCCAGCGATGAACTACAATCCTACGGTTTGTGAGCACAAGTTATATGTTTTGCACAAAAGGTTATGTTGCGTTCAATAATAGACATATACTTTGCCTTGTTAGATGACTGATGTAGACCTTTTGTTAGAGTATTTGCGCTATTTCCAATAAATCCGATAGTTTTTTTGTGAAACGTAAAACCTTACACAGCTTTTACACCCAGTAAATATTTGTCTTTTTCAGACATATGAAATATTTACAAGCAATGGGGATCTGGCCTTTAAGGGTGCTTGGCACCCTAATTATCCGATAAACCATGCAACTCGCACCGGGTTGCTCATACAAGTCGCAGCTGACCCATCGTACTTAAATGTCGGAATGTGGAACCGCCCGCCCGATGTTAAAATATCAACACGAAACCTCTGTGCAAAACCGTACTAAAAACAATTCTTTAATTCCCACGTAAATCAGATCTAATTGTGACGAAACGAATCTAACACTAGAGAGTGTCATACACGTGAAAATGCTCCCCACGTTATTGATTCTGAATATACTGCAAGCGGAAACTCATGGCTTATTACTTGCCCGTTCAAATGTGCTATCTCTGTTAAGGAGTTTAGGATAGCGTGAGATATTTGTGTGTTTCCCCATTGATGAGAAAACAGATCGGACGGGTAATCATCATATAATCTCGCGCTTAATGTTGAATTAGCAGAACAGTTACAGTGTGTTGTGCATGGTTCAGACTCTTCTTTAATTTGTTATTACGCAATATTACACTGGGTTCTGGCAATAATCGCTAAGTGCCTTTTCGCCCAATGACACAACCGACTAACTAGCCACTAGTTTCGAATCTGCAGGTATATATTTTTGTGAGTTGTTTTTGGTTTCCTTTACTTTTACTCTTAGGAATTAGGGTCAAATTTAACTTAATAGTGTTGTCTGACATAACGTGGAATATCTTAAGACTTTGCATCGTGATGTAGCTACTAATTTAAATTCAGTTTCATGTATATATCTGGCCTTTATTATTTTTATAATGGGCCAAAGTTCGAAGCCATGAGGCTCGTCATGGACCGTTTTTGTATAGCAGTCGGTATGAGTATCGGTCGCGTTAACCATTCGACAACGATTCAAGCGGCCCTGTAGTATTTTGAGGCACCCAAACACAACAGTTTATATTTCGAATACAATAGTTAACAGCGTAGTGTGATTAAAGAGTTATTGCCTCTA
The DNA here is from genome assembly GCA_000149265.1 of Ciona savignyi. Lineage (NCBI taxonomy): Eukaryota > Metazoa > Chordata > Ascidiacea > Phlebobranchia > Cionidae > Ciona > Ciona savignyi. The sequence continues at coordinate 31,766 of CH001993.1, forward strand.
AATTAGGACTACTTATAATTTAGTTCACAGAGTGTATTTTATTTTTAAATTGTTGTCTTTGAACGTAGAAACAAATGAAAAATAAAACGATATTCTAGAATTATGGTTTCGTATTATTTACCTTTCCAATAATTTTTAGAAATCCATTATTAAGCCATATGTTTTTAATGGAATGCGAAATGTCAGTGGATATTTATCCAGAAATTATTAGAACCTTATGATAATTTCCGGGGCGTACTAATGAGAAAGTGAATTGTTCTACTGAGTTCATAAAAACGAGTGTTTGAAGAACGATATTGCGTTACAGCGACGAAATGTAACATGTGTTTGTAATTAAATATTCGAGTATATATACAGTGGATACGAGTTGGAACATTACAGAACTTACTTTTAAAAACCAAGATGAAATGTTTAGTTGTTTTGAGCATTTGTGCGCTGGTGTTGGCGGTGTCGGGTTCACCACTGGAAGAGGCTCGTGTAATCAATGTAGGTAACATTAGTAGTCTTGTTACATAAGTAAGAATATGTGAAGTGTCATATTAAGGTTCAAGCAAATGACATAAGTGATTTGTATGTGAGTGTAGCCTCGGCTTTCTAAACCATACAACACTTGATTGCAGACCGGGTCTTCGTTTAGCGAGGAAGCACAAGCCCAACTTCGAGATGCCTCAGTACGAGCTGTTTTATATGTTTGCATGCAAGATAACCTGTTACCGGAGATTCGAGACTCAGTTTGCGCCAGGGCCCTTGCCCAGCAGATGGGGGCACATACTAAAGGTTTGTATACTGGACAATGTATAATGGAAATTTTTGAAAAAAAGGTAATTATTTTGTGGTCAAATGGTTAACGAAACCAATGAAACTAAAATGTCCCGAAATTCCCAATAAAAACCAAAACAGTTTTCGCAAAATAAAAACCAAAACAGTTTTCGAGTGATAGTTTATCAGACATCTCCATCTGTATGTTACGTGATTTTGTAATCGGCTTATTTCAGCGGAAGTGTACGACAGCATGGATTGCTTGGACTGCCAGATAGCATAGCCGGTTTGCTGGAATTCATGTCCGATGATGGTTGAATAAGTTGAAGAAACCAAGCCATCCCAAATCCAGTTTTGCTTTAATCGTTATTTGTCCCAATCATAAAATACAATTGCAAACTAATAATCAGTAAATTGTCAATCGCCTTAAGATTGCAGCTAGCCACAAACAAAATGACCTTATTTTGTTAATTTCTGGCCACACATAGTCTATAAAGCATAGTATTTAATCAACCCTTTTAATTATACATTGGATAGGAAAATTGATATCTTTCAACAAGTACGTTCCTGTATATGGATCAACGAAGTCGGCATACAGTATTTCATTCTTCAACGTGTAGCCAAGATTCTTGGGTATATCTCCTTGGCTAACTCCAACCTAAAAAATGGTGGTGTCTTTCTAAGGGGCGCAAAGTATTTTAACGATTGCCCATATGAGAACTACCTTATTCTTTCATATACCCTCGGAAATTCTTCCAAACAATATATGCATAACCAATCTTAAGAACAATATAATTACGCGTGTTAATGAGATGAAAGCACATAATTAAGATAGCTTGTTCCCACACACCTATACTTAACCCATTTCCTGGAAATTTAAATTTATATAATTCTTAAAGCATGGTAGATATATATAAAATAAATGTAAAAAACACATCTATACATTAATTAGGAATTTATTTCAATTAAAACAAAATGTAGCCAATCAATACCCATTTTCGGTCATTCTCCTGTAAATACCTATAACTTAACCACAAGCAAAAGGAAACGAAAGAAATATCCAAGTCTGTTCGGTTATTAAGTGTATAACGGTATGTTTAGTTGTATTCCAACAAAAAGTGTCAAACACATGTTAGCCACCACTATTGTTAAGACCCATTGATACGGACAAAACTGTATTATTGAAATTGTGATTTCTATTAACATTGGGAATTTTATGGATAGGCCATTATTACGTCAATTATACCACTGTCTCGCATTCGAGTATTGCAGCCAAAAAACGTGGTGTACGGAATTTTGCTTAGTAGTACAATATTTAATGGTTTATTATGGTTGGTTGGTAACTTGTAAAATTGTTAGCCTGAAATTAGAATGTAAATGTACCATGTTATGTCTTAAGCACGTAAGTCAACCTTTTTTAAATCGTTCATTCTGGCCGTTTCATATTGGATTTGCATGCTGGGTTAAAGGCATCTGAAAACCCTATACCTGTCTTGTTGTTGGAGCGGATCCAATACCCATTTTGACTTTATGTTTCTGCATACATAAACGATCGGTTCCATTTATATCTAATCACTCTTGGTATAAATTATAAAACAGTAAAACATTTGTTTCTGCAGCAGAAACTAATGGGTTTCCGAGTTACATATCCAAACCTAATATACAGTACATGTTTTTTGAATAAATATTTTAATGGGTATTGGATGTATGCATATTTGTTTAACCTAAAACAAAATGGTCTATTAATTTATACATGTGTTCTTAACATTTAGTTAATATATATCTACATGCTTTAAATTTTGGATTTATATTAAAAATACACGATTGTTATAACGATATTTCGTCCAATTTAATATTATACTCGACTGTAAATAAAAGAATCATAACAGCTTATTTTCTATACGTAAGGTTTGGAGGCCACGTCCGACTATACCCGTACTAAATAATTATTTTGATTATTAACTTGTTTTAATGACTATTGTTTTACCCGTTTCCATCTGCGCTTTTACATTGTGAAAATGACATTAAATTAAACCGGCAATAAATAGGTTAATATGGTTGAAGTATCTTAAAACACAGACCCCTTTGTTGTTTAAAATCGTCCATTAGTTTGAGCCAATGAGCTGTATCTCTAAACTAAATCCCTTCTTCAAGGCAAAATTTACATACAAGACAAAATGCAATGCATAGGAGGATAAAAAGGAGCCGTTACGTCATATAACCAATGTCTGTTACATCACATGTGACGTTGCGTCATAAACCCCATGTTTGTTACATCACAGGTGACGTTGCGTCATAATGTCCATAGTCACTGAAGACAAGGCATTGTGTTACTTAATGACATGACTGAGCTAGCAACTGGTTTCTAACCCATAGTTATAAGCTTCTGGCTATATTTAAGCTAATATTTGTACTAATAAAAAACAAATAATTTGATGGTGTTTTCTTTTATTCCGGTAATCTTTAAGGAGCCGGTCGAATTAATCTGAAAAAAAACACTCTTTATACTATATACTGAACATTCATGTGATGTATGTAAAGGAAGGTATATAATCGGATGACAGGATAGGAAATATGAGTTCGCTACAGATATTACCAGCGTGAATGAAAATACGATGTTTCACTTGGCATTTATTGTGGGCTCTCTTTGCAATTTCGATTCTTTTTTTGCGGCATGCTAGTGATAGTTATGACATGTCGCCTGGTTATTGGCGTGAAGGTGTTATCCAATGAGGTTAAATTTTGGGGAATCTTAACTGGCTTGTTGTTATTTTGCAACGCCCTTTAATTTTACAAAAAAAAAACAAGGGAAGCTCTACCGGAAAAATGTAAAAATAGGCCTATTTTAAGCATTTTTAGCGTTATCGCCTATATTTCCGGATTGGAAAAAAAAATATTTGCTTGCAAGTTAAAGGTTTAATTAGCTTTTTTAAATATAAATGAAAACACATATTAAACAAAACTAAATGCAAATAATACCAAACTAAACGTTAATGAAACATACACCTCAACAAATAAACTTGCATAAAATCAGTGTAACGAAGTAATTAAGGTAATTCAGTAACTCAATAACTAACCAATAATCGTCACTTTCGGCTTCCTTAAAGACATTCTCATCTGAAATAAACATCATTGTGTACACGTGAGATTATCTCAAAAATAGCTTCGATAATTCTTACATATATAATATAAATAAATTCGTACATAGTCTTCCAAAGAGTCTTACAATTTCTTACAAAAATCTCTCAACAAGTTTTAGGGAATCTTACAATGAATGAGGATCTAATACCTGGGAATAAGTTCCAGCGTCTTCGTCGATCAATACGACGACGTCGGATAGGTATAGTCCATCTAGCAGCATCTACATCTGTGGCCATCACAAAGATTACCAGCGCAAACAACAGAAGCAGAGACTTGTTCATCTGTTAAACAAAACTCATATAACCCATCACTATTATAAGCTTTACACGCACACTACCTTTAAAATCAAACTGACTTGAATTTTGCGTTGTACGATGGTAAATATACAGTCGACTGTTGATTCTGCGAAAAACAAACGTCATTTCTTGGTAGAATCAACCAAGGATAGAAATCAGTAAATGGAGTCATATTGACTGTAGTAGTTGGAACCTCCACCTGGAGAAAACTGCGATGCACAAACTCGTTGCTGCAAATCGTGCGAAACAAAACGCGCAAAATGCTGTGCAACTCTTGTGAAGATGCGGTGGTTTATATCAAAGCCAACTTAGCGACGAGTGTTCATATGTTTTATATATCGTTTAGTGTATAACCTCATTTATATAAAACCTTAAAGTCCTCATTCTGTTTCTGCAAGCAAAAACGTATGAATCAAGCAGTCTAGTTGTAATTGAATGAATATTGGTGGTTTACAGTTCCAGTGGAGGTAAAACTGTGACAAGGGACTTCGTGCATCTTGCACAAACTCAGTGGAAATTTTCTAAGTTATTTAAAAACTAATTCAACTTTTCAACATCTTTTGTAAGTGGACTCACAAAATATACAATCAATTTAAATTTTAGCGGTTAGGTTAGGCGCTATGATACCTAGAAAATTAAAGGCATCCCCAAAAAATAGTACAAAACTGTTTTACTAGGGAATTCCCCTCGGCTGAAACCTTACATTTGGAGATCAAAACTATATTCTGTCAATCAATTAATAAAGTATATTTGCTAACAAAGAGTAACGAATTCTGTAAACAATATAAAATTAAACAGTTTTAGTGTAACATGAGATACCCAATAAGCAAGTTAGGTATTAATTGACCCCCAGATAGGTATTAATTGAATAAAATTGTAAAGAAAATTCATGCTTTAAACTTATTGTACTATTTGTGAAATAATAAAAAAACTGTACCTCTAAATACTACAGGATCGCTTGGACCGCTTGGACTTAGTATCGCATAGAGCGCTTACTATAGCCATGATATTAATGTTAGGGTTAGGGTTAAAGTTAGTTCTGAGGTTGAGATTAGTGTTTGGGAAAGGGTTAGAGTTACTTTCCATAGCATTCTAAGTGATCCAAGCGATCCAAGCGCTCCAATCTATTCTGTAGTATGTAGCGACATTCGCGGCTTGTGTAATATTTGTTGCTTATTATATTAAGTTTTGTTAAATTGTTTTAGTAAGCCATAATTGCATTCTGCACAGCTTGCGCCTGTTCTAAAAACCCGTTTGTGCCTCACTTCCTGTGCGTGCCAACGGGATATAATCCCCATACCATACGTTTTGCAAGCTGATGTTTTGTGTATAAAATGTTTGCATTAATTGTTATCAGAAACGCGTTTTGAAATGCAGACTTAAGCCCTGCCTGCTTAAAGACTATATCTTCAAGCATGTATTACAAATCAGTTTAATCGAACGCATCATATTGTATCAGCTTGCAATATAAAAATAAAGAAATGTTTTGTAAGGAGTCGGATTGCCATTTATTCGAGTTTTTGGCTAAGGTTTGTTAGTTGGGGATCCTCATGCCAGAATTAGTGCAAGCACCAGGCGCAAACCCAAGCCTCAACCTTAGAAAATAAGGAAGATCCCCACATTGATAAAGCCCGACGCGATGTTGAACTAGCGCAACCTTCCGATAGCTACAGAATTCCGAAAGTGAAGATTGCAATGAAGAACGCAGCGCCTGTCATAAAGGGATCATTGCAATGAAGAACGTACCGCCTTGTCACAAAGAAGCCGTGTGAGTGAAGAACGCACCGCTTGCGAAACATTCATAAACAATACAATTCAAGAAGAAAACGAAGTGTCCATTTCGTGCCTGAGATGCTATGGCCGTGTTATCTACGAAACCTGCGCGATCACCTTAGCCTACTTATATGCAAGTTCACCGAGTTCGTGATGGCTTTGTTGTCTACGAGACGGAACTCTGGACTGTCATCGAGTTGTTCAGCATTTTGCTCAAGGATTGGTGAGAAATGTGAATAGGGTATACGATCACGACTAAAGCATTATTGATTATTACATGAGTATTGATTATCGTCCAGAGTGGCCTATTTTATATGAGTATTTTGTGTCTACTGGGTATGTTATTGCGTGTCGAGGATACTATTTTTTATACGAGTATGGTTTTTATGTCTATAGCGTAATTTGCGTCTAAATAATGCTTTGGTTTGATTTTTTGCCCTCTGCATGGACCACCAATGCTTTAGCTTAGCGAATAACCTGATAGTTATTTCATAGGCCGTATACAAAAAAACCTTGTTCAGTTTATTTTACAGATATTATCCACATTTCGCCATCGATGAGACCCAATCTATTCGATTTATTGAAAAATGATTTTCACGCCACCATTTGAAAGCCGCAAATTCCTACAATAATTTGTATAGATCCCATAGCGGATTAATAGTTTTCAAAATTTAAAATTTGGGGGAAAAGGAAGCTATGTAGCGACATTCGCGGCTTGTGTAATATTTGTTGCTTATTATATTAAGTTATTAAGTTTGCTCCGGCCCGGTGGTCTAGCGGTTAAGTGCGTCGCTTTTCAATCGAAAGGTTGTAGGTGCGAAACTGGTCGCTAGCTAGTCGGTTGTGTCCTTGGGCAAGGCACTTTACGGACATTGCCTAAACCCAGCGGATTAATGGGTTCTATCAAATTGAAGGAACGTGTCTATCATATACAACACACTGCAATAGCTCCGGTAACCCGACGATGGGCGCGAGGTGATCTGACGATTGCCCGTGTGATAACCCCCTAGGTTTTCCCATTCACGGGGATAAACATGAATATCCCATTCTATCCCATAAGTTTTGTTAAATTGTTTTAGTAAGCCATAATTGCATTCTGCACAGCTTGCGCCTGTTCTAAAAACCCGTTTGTGCCTCACTTCCTGTGCGTGCCAACGGGATATAATCCCCATGCCATACGTTTTGCAAGCTGATGTTTTGTGTATAAAGTTTTTGCATTAATTATTCAGAAACGCGTTCTGAAATGCAGACTTAAGCCCTGCCTGCTTGAAGACGATATCTTCAAGCATGTATTACAAATCAGTTTAATCGAACGCATCATATTGTATCAGCTTGCAATATAAAAATAAAGAAACGTTTTGTAAGGAGTCGGATTGCCATATATTCGAGTTTTTAGCTGAGGTTTGTTAGTTGGGGATCCTCATGCCAGAATTAGTGCAAGCACCAGGCGCAAACCCAAGCCTGAACTAAGAAAATTAAGGAAGACCCCCACAAGTATTTAGAGTCATCCTAAAACAGGTAAAACTGTAATTGAAAATAAAAGACTGCAACTGTGAATCTTATGCAAGTGAACATAAGTATTTTATTGTTTTTAAAATATAACCATCTTAAAAAATGCTGAAGTGTGACAATAAATGCTGGACAATGGCCAACGTGGTGTAAAAGAGGCTCGTCTTCTTCTTGGCAGAAGGGACAGGTTGCACATGCTGTGCGCATGAGGATGGATTAGTGCTTAACCAATAGCATGACCCGTGATGATCTGAAAAAAAAATTGTAACTGTCTCCGCCGCAGCCGCATGAGTTTCCTGGACAGGAACAGGCCTTATCCAAAATACTCCTTCGTCTGACGACAGCCACAGTGTTGTCTCCATTCTTCAGCATGTTTTCGGCTCATCCACGCCTCCAATTCTGTCCTGACAGAGCAGACAGGAATACAGAGAGATTGTGAAAATTATGAAAGAAACAGGTAATGGTTTAACTGTGTTATTTTAAGAGAAACATCCTAGAAATTTTAGAGAAATTTAAGTTGCAGCCCAAGTGACTGCACCACGATATGTTAATGATTTTTAACAATCAATAAAACCGAATAAAATAGTCATGTTTTGCCACTTGTATTGTGTTTTGATCAGTAGACCACAAAGCTTTAAATACTTAATCAAAAAACTGGGCAAAATTTTGTTATGAAACTTGTCCATTACTTCTTATTAGTCCAACCGATTAGGTGCTTTAGTCCGTCGCTTTTCAGCTAAAAGATTGCAGGTTCGAAACTGGTCGCTTGCTAGTCGGTTGTGTCATTGAGCACGGCACTTAACAGACATCGCCTGAACCCAGTGGATTAATGGTTTCTACTAAATCAAGGGAACTTCTAAATTATACACAAAATACTGTAATAGCTCCGGTCACCAGATAGTGGGCGCGAGGTGATCTGACGATTGCGTGTGTGGTAACCCCTTTGGTATTTCCATTCACGAAAATAAATATGAATATCCCAAATGATCCAATTATACATTATATGTTTGCTCAACTGTCAAAATTTGAGATTAATCACCATAAAACAAACCATTCCTTCGTTACAAATTAATCCAATGTTTGTTCCAAAGATACTTAAAATATCGGGTTTGCGGTGGCAAAAAATTATTATTTTAAAATCCCTGTTAACAAATTAACCTTGTATTCTCAAAAGGTAAAATGGTTAGAAACATCCAGATAGTTGTTTTGTTCATTAGTCTTATTTGTCCTTTCTGTGTAAGTGATATTAAATTTTGTTTATATATCATGTATATATGATAGAATAATATTGTTTAATTATTATTTATATATTTTTTATTATAGTAATATTGAATGGCATGAGGTGATCTGACGATTGCCCGTGTGTTAACCCCCTTGGTTTTACCATTCACGAGGATAAACATGAAATTCCTATCTATTCATCCTATAATATAAGGTGTAATATGACAAATAAATTTGACGAAGTATGCTAACCATAACCAGACAGATGTTTTTATTTATTCATTTTTCTTGCTTTGACTGGTTTTTCGTCCAGGCTTTCTGCATACATAAGTGTAAGAGATGATACATAACAAAAAGACTTGCTTTTTTATATCTTTTCCTTAAAGCTTTACTCTTCGACATTATTCCACAGAATGGCCAACCAGCTGCACCTACAGGACTAAATGTGACAAGCGCCAGGTCAGACCAACTCACGATATCTTGGACCGATACTCCAGGTGCCAACCATAAGGTGTATGTGGGGACTGTAACTGGCACTGAAGCAGATGCAATTGATACAACTGATAACCCGGTAAGATTATAAAATATCATGCAAATGGTTTTTATGATTAAAACATGTAACAAATCTTTAAAAACTTTGGAAACAGAAACAATTAGCAAAACCAAAGCCGTTAAAACACACAAGTTTTAAATCAAAATTATTACCAATGAAAGAATAAGTAAAATTACTTTTTTTTAAATAAAAGGATGCATATAATAAAAATTATTTAAATTAAAATTCTTTATTCCACAAATATTCCAGTACACTGCTATCTCCACATCTGTTGGTAGTTACGTGCTTATAAGCAATTCCCAATACAACGTGTCTGTATATGCTGTTGATGCCTTGGACAGTTCTCTTGTTAGTCCTGCACTAAGTGGTATTGGGATAACAGGTAACTAAGCTCTTTTTTAGAATAGGATAGGTTTATCCCCGTGAATGGGGAAAACCAAGAAGGGGGTTAACAATTACACACAAGGCAAAAAGTCAGACTACCGCACGCCCCACCGTTCGGGTTACCAGAGGTATTGCAATGTGTTTTGTATGATAGATACGTTTCTAGGACAAAACCGACTGGCTAACGACCAGTTTTGAACATGCAACTTTTGGCTGAAAGGTGACGCACTAAACTACATAACTAATGTGTCGGACAGTGGTGCTACACGGATATATATAAATACATTAGGTTACTTAACAGAAAGTAAATAAAACATTATATAAAAAAATAAAAAAAAGTATTTGTTTGACAGCTAACGTTGAGTTTAAAACAAATGAGTTAGGGGATTAGGTAAAAAAATTAGATGCGAAAACATTATCTCGATTGTCATAATAGCTTCGGAAACCCGACCGTAGCAAGACAAAACTTGACAAGTACGACTCCTTTTTTGTCCCCAGTACCCAATGCTCCTGCTGCACCAAGTTTATCACCGGGTAGTGATGCAACAAACACGATTGTTGTGTCATGGACAGCACCAACTGGTGGGAACGATATAGTTGATTATGTGGTTGAATGGACGGCGAATTCTACTTCTGCCACGAAAGTTGCAACAGGGGAATTCCACCACCCTTACCCCACTTACTCCAGGGGAGTTGTACAGCGTGAATGTAAAAGCTCGCAACAGTGCTGGGGCTGGAGCTAAATCATTCAAGTGCTTCGCATAGAACAAGTACGTTGATCTGTATTATGAAAGCAGGGTAGATTGTGTAAAAGCAATGTGTGTTGAATAGGATAAGCCTGGATAGGATAGCATAGATACAATGGAATATTCATGCTTATACCTGAAAATGAGAAGGTTGCAGGTGCGAAACTGGTCGCTAGCTAGTCGGTTGTGTCTCTGGGCAAGGCACATAACGGACATTGTCTGAACCCAGTTGATTAATGGGTTCTACTAAACTAAAGAAACGTCTTATTCATATACAACACACTGCAATAGCTCCAGTAACCCCGACAATGAGCGTAAGGTGATCTGACGATTGCCTGTGTGTTAACCCCCTTGGCTTTCCCACTTACGGGGATAAGCAAGAATATATCTATTCCTATCCTTCTATTTTAAACTTGTATTTTTATTGTTTTATATGCCTCTTTTTATCTATTTTTGGTACAGGTTTTATTTGTTTGAGTATATTTATTCCAATAAATCATT